>JAOYSI010009182.1:0-11063 GCA_025775065.1 Hiodon alosoides | reverse complement strand
GGGTGGAAGAAAGAATGGGAAAACAGAAAGGGGGTGGGGTGGAAGAAAGAATGGGAAAACAAAAAGGGGGTGGGGTGGAAGAAAGAATGGGAAAACAGAAAGGGGGTGGGGTGGAAGAAAGAATGGGGAAACAAAAAGGGGGGTGGGGTGGCAGAGGAAGATGCTCTAATTCAGCACTTACGGTCTCTGCCCTCTGCATGAAGTGGAAAACACAACGGCCCCTGGGGGAGCCCTTGGCACGCAAGCTGTTTGAACCCCCACAACCTCCACATGAAGCACGCTCCACATACTCTGTACACGCGACAAGCAATCAAAACAACACCAAACAAACACTGCCCGCATGGACCGCAGCCCTGGCATGTCCTCAGACAACTCCTTTTCTCCGTATACCTCTCTGTATCGCATTCACAGTCTCTACACTACCAATTTATCTGGGTGTATATATGTATATATGTATATATGTATGTATATATGACATTTATTTATTTTAAATGTATGCATTTTTTTGGTTTATTTATTTCATCCATGCTAAAATATTTTCTTGTTTCAATGGTACGAGAAGACGAGGGCTGTTATGTATATTCCAATGGGAAAGGCTTCTGTTGTTTCTTCATGACCTAAGGTACTTCAGTGCATTAGCCCTGCTCATTAGTATTAACGGTGTGGTACTGTATGCCTTTCATGTTAGTCCACTTAATAAGTCTCTCCACTCCGTTTAATACAATATTCTCAGATATCGTTTATGATGATGGGGGTGCACTTGTAATTAATATTCATTTACATGCAAACTTATTTAAGCTTTGTTTTAAAGTAAGCTTGCAGAACAAAACAACAAAACTTTGACCTCCTCTATTTTACTAATGAGAAATTACTAACTAACAACTTTTTCTTCTCTGTGGTCTCTGTGAGGTTTTCACCTATAGTGAGGTGTGGTGGAATGGGCAGCAGTTCCTCTTGCAAGGCACCAGTTATTGTTGGCTTATTTTAATCGCCTGTCTTGTTTTATTATGTTCTTAACATATCTGGAGGCGTAAGTTCCTGGTAAAAATATAATGAATTTATTAAGGGGTGTTGACAAACAATAAAGAGGACAACACATGGGCAAAATGGTGGCAAAAGGAATTTGAGGAAGAAGAAGATAAAATGGTGGAGGGGTAAACCACATGGCCAGGACAGCCGGAAAATATAACAGGAGCGATATGATGTGATATCTAGGAAAGGCTAAGTGTCGGCAGTTAGTCAGTGAAAACATTACTGTACCCAATGTGTTCAACAAACCTGCACAGCGATGAGTTCGCGTAGGCCGACATTTCTCTCCACCGCAAATATGCATAAACACCAACACGAGAGGTTTAGAGTTACAGAGCACATGGATTCTTCCCTCTAAACACACTTATCACAGAGTAAACATTTGTATCAGACTTTAAAACATATTGACTGCATGTCTCACTTGACTGAATACAATTACATAAGTAAAATGCCCAGATGCTACAGCTTACTTGTGGACTTGAATCATGAGATACAGGTCCCGTCCATTGCTGAAGTATAGAAGGATTTCCTTCACTTCTCTAGCTAGCTTTTGCTAGTCAGCTTCTGCTAGTCACCATTGCTTCCTCGCAACGAGAGGAATTCGTAAACCTCATCTGGGATGAATTTAAAGGTTTCCTTGTGTCCGGCCAAAACTGTACATTAATTCAGTCCCTGAAGAACACACACCCACGTCAGAGAATTCTGAGAGGAACCGTTCACTCTCACTCTGGGAAGCATGAAAAAACATCAGCTTTTGGCTCACAATTCTGTATAGGATCCGTGTTACTGAGAACTAAGTCCTAATTCAAGAGCCAATCAATGGCCTTTCATGTGGCAGGCTTAGAGTTCAGATGGTTGCAGCGCTGAGCAATTCTCTCTCCTTATGGCCCAGCTGGAGGCCGCAATGCCAGGGAGCTATGTCCCTTCTTAGTAGACAGCCACAGCAGAAGAGAGATTTTCTCTCTTTGCAGCCCAGCTGGAGCTATGCCCACCCCCCCTTAGAGAAAATGTCTCTTTCTCAGCTTTTAAGGAGCAATGGCTCTCTGTGAGTGGGCACTGGAATTTGAAAGTACCAGCTAGAGAGCAATGGATGATGATGTCAGCCCCTGGTTCCGGAGAGAGGGAAATGTAGTTTGTTTGGACTGTGCATGGGCCCTACAGAGGCTATTTACATTGCTGCATGTGAAAAAAACAACACCAAAAATGCAATCGTATTTTATGTACTTAAAAAATATATAAAAGTATTATTTGCACAAAACTTGCAATTACTTGCTGTTGGTCTTTTATTTTGTTAATTTTTTCATTCATTTAAGCAAAAATTTATAATTTTATGATTTAATTTCTTCTGATAAATGCTTTGTTTTCTTCCACATAACAGTCGTATTTTTACAGTTTATTGAAGGTCTTAAAAATCTGGAGAACAATAAAGTTCAATGAATAAAATAATATAAAAGCAAAACAAGATCTGAAAATATATCTTCCACTGTGTAAATGCCCAAATTAAGGCTAGTTGAAAATTGGGCATTTAGAATAAGACTAAAAGCAATGTCGACAACTCATAGCTGTGCGCCGTGTGGAGAAAACATTTTAGTAGATAATTTAAGAGGCTAAAATATTTGCCTCATAGCACACATAGAACTAGTAGGCAACCCTCCCACAGCTATTTTTAAGCCTCTTTAAGTTTGAAATCCCCAGGTTACATCTATGCCGGTCTTTTCAGAATTGCAGTGTTGTGTAAGTATTATCTAAAAGAGTGTGCCAAAATAACTCAGTTCTGCAACACTGGGCAGGTATATATGGCCCCCAAAAAGCTCCCTCATTCCTCATAAACAAACATGATGAATGTTGTTAAATAGACCAACGAACCACACCAGATAATCATATGGCTCTTTAATGTCTCTGGGTTGGGAACATATAGTGTCAGTTATCCATTAAATAATTAAGTATCACTTTTTAATTAAAAGCCAGGACATGTAACTGTTGTGTGTAGGTGTAAGAACTTTTTGACATTTAATATTACACGTCAATAAAAAATTATTAGAAAAATATTGAAGTATCCTTGGGCAAGATAATGTTTTGCATTTAATGTTTAAATGGAACTTTTTGAGTGTATGGGCGTAATTTATACAAAAACAAAGGCCGTTGGGTCATTATTCATACATAATTTATTGAATCTTCGTGAATGGCAAAATTACACTGGACCCTAAAATACACATGCATTTATAATAATAATAATAAAAACTTTATTCGATAAATCGCCACATATTATGACCGTAAATCTGTGTTTATCTGCATGGAGGGAAATGTCACTGAAAGATTTGTTCTGTGTTTGTCCTCCACACTTGCTATTTGCCATTTATAAAATTCTCGAGAGGCACGGCGCAGTGTCTCCGCTGATGTGCCGTGGCAGGTTTGCACCCGTGATTTGATTAACATTGATTGCTTTTTTATGAGTTTTGATGGCCCTTCTGAATCATTGTCAGGCTGGGTAGTGCGTGTGGGTGGCAGAGGGCTTGCGATAGGGAAGATTTGGCTGACACTCCCCGCACGTGTGTTGCCTGGAACACAGAGCTGTGAAATTTTGTAGATTAATTGCTGGGGAGACTTTACTAGGTAGGATGAGCCTCCAGCTTTGGACAAACGTGCCGCTCCCACATGAGCCTCCAGCTTTGGACAAACGTGCCGCTCCCACATGAGCCTCCAGCTTTGGACAAACGTGCCGCTCCCACTATGCATGGGTCAACATCTGCATGAAACATGATCCATGTAACAAAAAAAAATCTTGGGGGTTGTCTGACGATCTATGATGCTCTATGTTGATCTATGATCCATATTTGGTTTGTTCCAAGTCCACCTTTGCCTGTGACGCATAAATAATAAAATCCAATCATCTGGGCTCACAATTTGCAATACTTTGTGTGTCTTCTATGGGTTGTAATTTAACAAGTCTGACTATCCTATCGGATAAAAGGTCATTTTGAGAGAGGGTTTCAGCAGAAAACTTGAGTTATCACAGGACCGCACAAGACATCAATAACATTAATAGCTGAGTGAATTTTCAGGAGGAGGCACAATTAAAACTAGTGGCGCTAGATGTTATTTAATGATATATTTACATTTTAAAGCGTGATTTAATTATTCACAGTGCACAAAGCTTTCAACACACCATGCCTGGAGATGACTTATTGCAAAATTGAGTGGAAATCACATAAGAAAGATATTGACAGTGCACAGTACTAATACGAGAACCATGTTCCTACAAAGGTCAGATGACCTTTCTGATTTAAAAAAAGAATTGATCTCTGTGTGACTTTTCTGGCATTTGGACTTGTTCCTTCATTACGATTGCTTTAATTGACATCGAGTAGGTTTTATGCAAACCTTTGCAGCAGAAATGGATAGTTTACACACAAGTACCAAGTTAATGAGTCGGTGCTATGTGGCTTCAGGCTACCCCTCGCTGAAACCCTGCGGGTGGGTGGGGGTGCTGCCGGGGAGTTGATGCTTTTGAAAAAATGAGTCATTTGTGAGAAATGGGTTAACCTACACTGTTTTTACTGACCTTGGGTAGTGGAGTTTTCTTAAGTTTTAAAACGGTTTAAAACTAACCATGCAAAGATATATAGCTGTACCATTTGTGTTATTTGGTTTTTTTTACTTTCTCTGTAACTGCATCTCGGTTTTATTTTGGCCAGTACATCTTGTGTCTCCATATTTGAGCAGTTCTGTGAAACTGGGATTTTCTGCATTGTTCGGAATGGTGTTGGGCCCTTTTCTCAGTTGTGTGTGCTTGTACAGGTACATAGTAACAGGCTTTATGTGCTTACAAGTATGTCCAGAAATAAGAGGTAACAACAGTATGGGTCATGCAAGACAGAGGTTTGAGAGTGTGGGAGGGCAGAGGTTGATTCATCAAGGACTTCTTATCTCCTCTTTTCTTGCAAGAAGCTCCACCCTAGAGTAGACATCCCTACCCTCCCCTTGAGGGGAACAGGGGTTTAGGTGACTTTCTGCTCCTCTCTCTCACCAGAGCATCTGAGCTGGCACAGTTATCTTGAGCAATGCGACTACAATACCTCCACCCCATCTCCAATCTTGTCTCACATTAGCCCCCCTCCAAACCACACCACTGCTGGACAGGGTTCTAAATAAACCTGTCCTTGAATTAACTGAACTACTTACTGATATGGAGTTCTCTGGGGGAATCTCGGTTATTATTCAAGCATATGTCAGTGTCCTTAGGGTTGGTGAAGGTAAGTTTTAACTCAAACAAGATTATGGCAAATCAGACTGTGACCAAGCGCAGAAAATGGGAAAACGTCTTATATCATTCCCAAATTGTCCTCTCAGTGACCTCACTGAGGAAGTTAAAGATTTTCAATGTACTTTAAGCATGGAAACAGAGGTTCTTGTGTGCAAGAAAAGCAGCATCCTGCAGTAATTCAGACGGAAGTGACAGTATTGGAAAAACGCTCTGTCTCGCTGTGCCAGGTATGGACACATCGCCAGCAGATTTGACCAAAACAAACGACCGGTAATCAAAAGGTTTTGATCGGGCAGGTGCCCACGTTTTATCATGCAGAATAGGGGGAGCACAAGCATGAAAAAAATAATAATTATCTGGTCAGTGTGCCAGCACTCAATCCTCTATCTCCCTTTTGTGTGGGTCTTGCTCACGTGAGTCCACCGCCCTGGAACGTAGGAGCTAGGCAACGGCGAGACAGATGGCGTTGGGTTGGCAGGAAGGCACAGGGGACTGCACAGCTCCTTGGGTTTGGGCTGCCTGTGGAGGTGGGAGAAAATGCTACGGGATTTAGCTGCTAGGCGGCTTCTCCGTGTATTATTCCCTGACATTGGAGGAATACTGCGCTTTATGCCCTGATTGCCAACAGACGGATGAAAAGGGAGAGGAGCCAGCTGCCTGAGGGCGAACAGAGGTAGGCGGTGTCCATGGTGCTGCAGCTCAGGCGGGGGCCTCTTCAGGTGCCACTGTCTGGGTTGCTGAACCAAAAACCGTCAACTGTCATTCTACTGGTTCAGCGATTCCAGGGTCGAGGGGTTCCGTCATTCAGAATACTCATTCAGAAGATTACATTTCACTGCTTATTAAATTCTATTCATATTACTAAAAATATTATCATATATAGAATGTTCATGACTTAAATGTTCTACACTTTAAGGAATAATAAATTTAGGCCAATATCCAGGCCTTATAGCTAGCTAGTTGATTGGCCTCCTACTATCTTCAACAGACCAACCATATTTATCCTTATCTGATGTAGGTGATCTTATGCTACTCCTGAACCTGATGGAGGTTTGCATTTAACCTGCATTTAATACCATATTGCAAGACTCTGTCCCCGCTGGCAAGCAAGACACTTCATGGGGTCAAATATAGTCAATATTTTTTCACAAAGCCATCTGAGAAGTGACAGTTGTTCTTTAAGAGTATACACAATCTATTGCTGAGGGCTTTGGAGTCTTAGAATTTTAAATGCAACCACTTTCCTGCTTCCATGTGTTCTTTTACTGTTTCTTTAAATAATGAGGCCCAATGAGATATAAGATGAATATACCAGCTTGTTATCAAAAACGTTCACGAATCACTGGAATGGGGACAATTGTGCTAGGGTGCTTCTCTCAGAAATCTCTCGTTAATTTTACATTCCCAAAAAATATTGATCACAGCCGCAGTTGTCAATAACGCAGGATTTTTGGTGTCTCCTCCTCATTGTTGGGTCTGCTCTGACCTAGAGTGACATATTGTATTGATATTCCCTGTGCTGGAGAATGCATTGATCCCACAGTCAGGGATGCACTCAGAACAGAGGTGTGTTAAAAGCCTTGAAATTCCCAGCCTAAAACATTGTCATTTACTTATCCAGGCAAATAACAAACTTTTTTTAATTCCAGGAGAGAAAAACAAAGCACAATAAATAAGTTTAATTGGTCAACAAGACCATGAAATGGTGGGCTGCATGTGACCACATGGCCAGCAGAGCAGTTTCTAATACATGACAACTATCATATCAGATAAATAAACTCAGCATCTAACTTAAATATATATTTTAATAACAATAAATTGCCAGCATTAGTTCTAACACAAATTAAAACAAGCCCCAAGCCTTTATATTCCATAAATCTCTATTATGCACATAAAGAGTATTGGAAGACCTATTTTATTATAGATAATAAAGTACTATATAAAGCAATATCCATTACAACAATCCTGAGCATACATAAATCCTATAGTTTTTCAACTATTTTGATATAAACACAACCTATATAACCGGTAAAGCAGGAGGCTTTAAAACTATTATTAGAAGGTATGCAGACAGATGCTGACTCAGCAGGCAGTCAGAGAGGAGATATCACAATATTTCCTGGGGCTTCAGCTAATAAGTTACCATGGAGACTGGGCTGCCACTCATTTCACTGACATTAGGGTATCATGCAAATAAACTAACGAACATCGTATCATTATAGCTCTAATGCCATTTGAAGCCGTATTTCCCGTTTACAGGAATAATAGAAAGCTATCAATTCTTTCTGGAATGCATTATTCAAGCAGTGTTAGTCAACATTAAAGCAGAAATGTTTCCCTCATGTTTGTAGTTGACGCCTATTCAGTTTTTGATGTGAAATATGCAAATGTGATTATTAACCGTTTTGTACGAGACTTGTAGATGGGGTCAGTCTGAGGATGTAGAAGTTTCAGAAGGTCGCCCTTGTTAGCACAGGCAGAAACAATGGTTACAAAGAACGGCTAAGTCAAGTCATTAGGTTATTTAAAAATGGCAGACAAAGAACAATAACAAAAAAATTAAATCATAAATTCCAGTTTTAGCTCTGAAGCTGCCCGTCAATGCCTGTTCCACAATAAATAAACAGAAGCTACGCAATGTGCCATGAGAAAAATGTTCATTCTTTGGCCAACAACTGGAAAATAATTCAATCTTGGGTAATGTCTATTGTTCTTAAGGTACTATATTTCAAAAAACAATCTGACAAAATGCGTTATGCCATAAGTGTCTTCAATACTTCATTTATCACAGAGACTTAAATTATGATTTTTTTTAGAATTAGAGATATATTTCAGTCAAGATGCACACCACATTTGTACAGGATTGAGGAGAGAAAAGGTATTCTCCACAGGAACACTTTATTATACTGGGGTCGGAAAACCTCTTCCAGGCTATTTATTGCGTGTCAAGAAGAAGTGAAAGTGTGCTTCCCAATAAAGCCCAACATCTGTGTCTTCTTCAAACAATTGACTGACTTAAGAAAGGCTTTAAACAGAGACTGAATTCCGAAGATGAGCAGAGACATTAAAATGAACAGAGTCGATTGGGAGGCAATGTCGGACCCTGCTGTTTCCTACCATCAGACATCGGGATATTGAAAAAGAACAGCGTTTCATGTTGCTCGGTTCAAGCCTTTGAGAGAAAAAAGGGTTTCTTCATTATTCAGGGTCAAACTCTAGAACAGAAGAAATCTCATAATACATCTTTTTTCACTTGTAAAATAGTTTTCAGTTGAGTAACTGAATCAGACATGTTTATTGAGTCATCAGTGACGAATAAAGAAAATCTATTAAAAATCATGTCAAAATCATTGTTTAAATATATATATATATATATATATATATATATATATGGTCGAAAAGTAGGTATTATGTTTTATTCCAATTTTAAATGTCTGAACAATAACCAGGTTACCAACCATTACAATCTACCCTGAAGATTAAGACAAATTAATTGAATTAATTAAATGTATAATTATATTTGGTAACCCACTATATATCAAACAGGAAATACTTGTCCCACATAATCTGAAGATTTATTGACCAAGACTGCCATGGCTCAAACCAGCAGCTTGAATCAAAAGGGAGTTTTTATTTATTGAGTTTAAGGGTAAGGGTATTTTTAGCATCTCAGTACATTGTGTACTAATATCCTACACAAATCTACACACCCACACACATGCTGTACTGCTATGTTTGCCAGCAATTAAATTACTGAGGTTAAAACACTTGAGTCATCACGAATCTGAGGTACACGTGAAACAGTATTCAGCATCTTAATTGTATAACACGCCGCGGTACAGTATATTTTCAATTGAATTAGCTTCGAACCATTAGTTATCATCACTGATTAAAACAATGTAGCTGTACAAGCTGTATTATTATTATGAAGAAAAGAAAAGAATGAACATGCAAACAAGAAACGGGGTTATATCAGGTAGTACCATAGGTAATCTGGCGCAGCAAGCAGGTGCTGAATTTCTTTGTTAATTATAGAAAGGTTGGGGCATTGGTTTGCGTTTGTATATAGAGCTTCAGTAGGGTTATTCACATGTCTCTTGGAACATAACATAGATACAAGGGAGTTGTTCAAACCAGGCATTGCACATGGCTTCGTTATATAAACAACGTTTGCAGGATATTCTTGCGGGCTTGAACACCATTTCTTAAGCAGGACATGAATGCATGAATACCACAGTTAAACGTATTGTTGCTTTACTAGATTTTTAATCATTCAGGGCTTGCAAAATAAATAATTTTATTTTGTTTATATATTCTCTTTTATATTTAATGGCCAAATGAAGTTGTGACCACAAGGGCGTTGTTTTTGTCTGTATGTATTTTTAAGACAACTGGTACTAACATTAGATGTTTTAAATGCTTTGTTTTTAATAAAATGTTGATGAAGGGGATGCTTGCTATAATTATTATTCATGCCCAGAGGCATATAACAACCATAGACTTCAGAAATATGTTATGAAGCTAATTATAAACATTTGCCTTAGGCAGCTTTCGATCCAGACATGAAATGAAGAGTTTTTTTCCCTATAATTTAGGAATAAAGTTTTATATATACATATAAAGTTATCTTGTCCAGAAAGTGAACAACAAAGAAGGTACAACACATAGGAATAAATACACAATATATTTGAATTTGTAAGCTAAAGGTAATTTTGCTTTCTTAGGAGAAGAAATTCTACTTTTTTTTTTTTTAATGTTATTTTCTATCTTATTTTAATGCCCATCAACTAACTAGCCTGGACGGATGCTACAACTCAAGCATTTTCTAGACTAAAAACCCTGTTCATCACTGCTCCCTTCATGAAAACACCCTGATCCTTCTCTCCCCTTTGTTGTAGAAGTGGACACTTCTGAGTGGAGAGTGGGCAGAGTACTATCCCAACGACATGGATAACCAGCTTAGCTGTATCCCTCTGCTTTTTTTCTTGAAGAAACTCACAGATTACTTTTTCTAGTGGGAATCAGAAAACCTGGAAAACCCATTGCCAACTGGTCAAAAAGTAATTTTTTTGAGTTATTTCCTTCAGGATTTAAGAGGCAGGAAAAACTCTGATCTCCGTCATATCTATATTACCATCCCTTGCATCTTACAACGTTTTTGCTTTTGTATGCTGCCATAGTTTATTCCGAACCACCAGAAGTGCACTATTGGCTATGCCTTCCTCAAAGCTGCTGAGACATGTATTCAGTTCCTCACTGATTACTTTATTGTTCAGTTTTATTCAGAATGTTTTTTTTTTTTTTTTTTTTAAACAAATGAAATGTTCTATGCTATCAAATGACAGAAAATAGTCCTATATTACACATAATTTAGGGTAAGATTTAAAAACTGAAATGAATTAAGCTTAATTGCTTCGTAGGAGTAATTGTGCTCAGTGAAGTAAGCAATCAGCTCATCTGCTCTTGATTCACCCAGAGAATATGTCATTTTAAACAATCCTACTCTCACTAATGATCATTCAGGGTTGGTTATACTGAATAATCAGTGGGATATCAGTGTTTAAATCTGAAAACTGTACGTGTTTATTTTTTATTTACAGTATGCTCCTGCTTTCAATCTAAGAAGCACCATTAACACATCAGGGTGGTCCCACTGAAACAGATGTCACAAAAGCCTCCTTTATTTGATGTTGACCGTTTATATATATATATATATATATATATATATATATATATATATCGAGAATTGTTGTTTTATTGTTTAATTAAA
>JAOYSI010009180.1:0-11064 GCA_025775065.1 Hiodon alosoides | reverse complement strand
TCTTCCCCTTGCGCCCCCCCCCCGCCCCCGCCCCCCCCCCCGCCCCGCCCCCGCCCCCCCCCCCCGCCGGGCCGCCCGCGGCTGTCCCGGGGGGGGGCGGGGCCCCCCCACAAGAGACACCGGCATCAATCAGGCCAAACGTGTTTAAATTCTGAGGATGGAAGTGTAACTTCTAAGGGAAGTTAGCACACAAGCTAGTCCTCGTGAACAATTCTGAATGCTTCGTTAGGACTATGCATGGCCATTTTTCTTCTCAGAGCCTGCTTTGTGTGAAGGCCTTGAATTGAGCAAGAGTTTGAGTAACCCGATTACCAACAACAAGAAAGGGAAACAATTTTTTCTGTTCACTTTTTGTTTGCTCCATACAGGATAGCGACATAGCAACAGAGGTAACACAGGCAGACCTGTAGTAACTACCTGTATTTTCTATTTCCTCCCAGTTTCCCTGAAACCTGTAGTATCACATGAATAATACATGGTTTTTTTTTTATGGGCTGTCCTGTTATATTATTGTTCTGTGTTCATTTCCACAGACCTTTTTGTAGTTTAATCAGATACTTTAAATTACACAAACAAGTGAACATAATAGTAGGGTGTCCGCAGCAAACTTGCTTTAGGAGCAGGTTTTAAAATATTTATTTCCTCTATTTTGTGATTCAGCAAAAGCCTGGTAGTGCGTGGGTTCTTCATGCTGCTGGATGAGAGACACAATCCTCCCCCTCACACACATCATCATTTGGGTAATATCCTGTTGTGAAATAGCTTCTCATTCACCCTACCAAGCTCCATATATCTGTCTGATTTATTCTACTGGATGATTGCTTACTTTTCGTGTGTCAGTAAACGTATTTTTTATAACATATTATTTTTTTATGCAACGTATACCAAATTGTTTTAAAAAATTGGTTAGAAAAAGATCAAACCTAGTTAATAGAATGTATTAACTAGGTTGTTAAGATCAAACCTAGTAAATATAATGAACATTGAAAAACCTTGTCAATGGGCTGTTTCTAACACGGAGTCATCTCCACAGCTGGCCAGTCCAAGAGTGAAGGCTGATGATTGACCTTTCATTTATTAAATTATTTAAATATCAGCCACAGATACAGTTGCTGTGCACAATTTCTGCCTTGTGTGAGGCTGTTTCTCTCCTTTTGCTACTCATATGTTTCAACATTATTGAGTAAGTCTCAAGTAAGTCTTGAGTAACTGTCTTCGTGGACAGAATAACTTTTTTACTAATGTAATACATTGTGAAAAAACGGACTCCCCCCACCTTTGGTCCATTGACATGGTGACATGTTTTGTATCTTGCTATGAGCATTACACATCTATGATCTAGCTGCTCTCTTTTACAAGTGAGTGTAGTCCAGTGAGTGTCACGGATACACCGATAAAAACGGGTTTTGCATTCGATCATTTTTAAAAATTCCCATTAGGATGAATTGTGTTGTTAGAGTAGACATTTCTTAGAATTTATTTACAGATGCACGCCGGACAGAATCAAAACCATTGAGTGCAGAACTATCTTTCACCCCTAATGATACTGCAGGTATGTACAGCATGTCAGGATTTCTACACAGAGACAATTCTTCACAACAAGCTTATTTCTCATGTCTTACTATGATTATACTGGCATCCTGGTTTTAATCTTCATATGTACTGTATACGATGAGAGCTGTAATTGGGCAAATGTTATTAGGGGGTTTTGACTCGAAAGAAGCTTTTGAAAATGGCCATAGCTATTCATATCACCTTTTATTAGAAGACCATTGATTACAGACCATTTCAAAGAGTTGAATCCTGTTGACAAAAATGCACTAATGGTTTTATGGGCGTGCTGACACATAGATGTTGTTGCTATGCCTGTTGCTAGGGAAATGATAAAAGCCACAAATTGTCAATCGCATCACACTGCTGGGAAAAAACACTCAAAAAATGTTGTGTAGCGGCCAAAGTTGGCGTTGCTAAGGAACCTGACATCACACTTTAAATGGCATGCAGTCCGTGATGCCTCATTTTAAAGGGTACGAGATATTGCCTTTTCTACTTCTTTCACCAAATTGTTTGCAGAATTTGCAGCAGATTGCAGCATGTGATTGTGTGTGGTTGTGTCCTATGTGTCACCAGGGAAATACTAAAATATATTCATCCGAATAAATGTTTCTCTGGGCTTGGCCCCTCCTTCATTATCATTATCAAATTTTGGAGACCAACTTTCTACAGCACCCTTTGCATGCAAAGTCAATTGCAGATGCATACAGACCCTGTATGTCAAATGTCCAGTGTTTCAAATAGCACTGGCTTCCAGATTGGATACTTTTCTATTAATTCAGCAGGGGAATATTTAACTTTAATTTATATATGGCTTAACCTTTTTTGTGCATCTTTCGCACATGAAGCCCACATATGTCACTGTATTAAAAGAGGTTACTCCTTCGGCGTGATGGTAGTCTGGTAATTGGTTAATGCAATGCTAACCAATTTGTTTGTGATTTGTTGTCACTGTTTTGTGTTTTATTTTTGTTGTTCTTTTTTTATTATTTCTTTGCCAACTTGCCTGGGATACATATTCTAGAGATCTAGAGGAGTAATTGAGACTAAGTACCTTGTTCAACCACTACTAGATTACCTACTGGGATTTGAGTCTGTAATCGTTTTAGGCTTCTCTGCTGGTGCAAAATATATATTTTTTGCATCAAAATTTGAGTAAGCGGTCTCGCTTTGTCAAAGGCATTGTCACAGTCATAAACGTCTCTGGACTACTTCTACCTATTGGACTCTTCGCTCCCAAGCTCCAGTCCGCAAACCCACCACTCATCTGCCTGTCTGTCACAGGTTTTCACCAATTATAAACGCTAAGTTGATTACGCAGTAGTTGCATCCTCCAATTGCATTGAGCTGTGGGCGAGCCGAATCGTTGTTATGGGCGAGGCTAGGTGGGACTGACTAGTGGTATTGCTCAGATGCAGGTAACACTGTAGGGAATTGATAACGTGACGCTAGTTGGCGTTCAGACTTCCCGGAATTCAAATTATTTTGGATTTTTTGGTTACCGAATCAGGAGACCTCGGTCCTGAGCTGTTAAGGTACGAGTTAGCTTCCAGGCTAACTATACATTTTTTTAATTTTTAATTTTCGAGTGAACGGATGGTCGATTACTGGGCTTCCCTTAGTGGATATTATATTAGCTAGCAATGTAAAGTTTTATGGCGCAGTGACAAACTGGACTATAGTTAAACGTTATTAGCCGTATGAACGTTGACTCCTTATGCACAAATGAGTACATAGCCGTTCCCTTCGGTCTCTCTGCCTTTATACTAAGCTACTTAACTTTCGAGTTAACCGGATAGCTCTGTGGCTAACAAACCATATATTTTACATAGAGGAGTTGTGAACTCGTCTTCTATTATTTCACAATATTAAACGTATATCTAGATACCGTGGTTGAGGCTGGCATTGCTGTATGACCTGAAAAACTGTTAGAGAAAGACAGCGAAACGAGTCAAACGTTAGCCTGTTACTTAACTGCTATTAATAATTAACGTTACTGAATCGGAATTTTATTCACTTATAATTGTCACGACAGTTCATTTGCGATGTTTTTTTGTATTTAGTTGGGCCATTAACATGATGTACTACTAATGGAACGAA
The DNA here is from genome assembly GCA_025775065.1 of Hiodon alosoides. Lineage (NCBI taxonomy): Eukaryota > Metazoa > Chordata > Actinopteri > Hiodontiformes > Hiodontidae > Hiodon > Hiodon alosoides. Next base: position 7,410 of record JAOYSI010009180.1, on the reverse strand, counting down.
CTGTGTTCTCTGTGTGTGTGAGTGTGAGATCTTGTCAGCTAGCTTGCTAATGGGGCGTAGCAATGTAAACGGCTAGTAGTAGGTGACCGAGAGGATAAGAGCCATCTAGCTACGTTCTGTCAAATTGTAATTCTGCACTTCTAAATGTTAGATACTCTTCGTGTTTTGATTTGAAGGAATGACTCCTTGGGGCTGGATTATATTGGGGCAGCTGGTGACCATCTGGTTCGTTAATTGATTTTCAGCAAAGGCGCACCTTGGCACCTGTTATTTTCAGACACATCAAGGTACCATTTAAAGACCCGAGAAGAATCGCGATTTATGGTAATCACTCTTCCTAAATTACACCCATGCCGCCACCAAAGCACGCCCCCGAAGATCTGATATTATTTAAAATACAAATATATATGTATATATATACAATCACAAAAAAACTGCAAACTGAAAATCAAGGAGATCATTCCAAAGCTATGAATTATATTTAGTAGAAAAATGCAATCCAGCAGAAGTGCACGCATGTCATTTATAAAAAAACAGACTTGATGCTGATGGTGACATTTCTGAGGTTCCTCTCTTTAAGTGTAGCCCTGGGCAGTACCTGCTCAAGTGTAAGCCTTTCTGTTGGATTGCGAGACCGTGACCTTGGGGTTGACATTACCTTCTGAGTTCACAAAGCTCAACATTGCTGAGACGTGTTGTGTACCTTGCTTAGCGTTGCACACCGTTGCACTCTTGCCCTTACCCTGAAAATGGTGTAGTTGAGGGTGTGGGTGGGTGTGGGCGTGTGGTTTTGCCTTCTCTGATGTGTTGTGCATTAAAAAAAGAAGGGGGATAGGTAAACATTTCATTACCCCGGTCATTGAAGTGTTACTCGGGAAAAGGTCTTGAGTTTTGTATTGAAGTGGCCTGGAGTGTTCTTTTTCACATTGTGAATGAAGACAAGGTTAGCCTTTTAGTTATGATTTGAAATTCAACACTTCATAAATATACCTCTTAGATACTAAAGAACGCTTAACGTGTAAGCTATGAATCTCACGTCACCTCCCAAATATGGCAAATTATTAATGCTCATTAGGCGTATAATTTTGTTTACTTTTTGGTCAGTACAAACCTTTGGTGCTGTTGGGTCCAAATCAGTTTTCAGGAATGATCGCACCTTTACCCTGTGGAATGGTTTACAGATAGATCCCTGCATTCTTGCCATTAGCCTTTGAGCTTTTCTAGTTAACCAAGAAACCTCTCTCTCTCTCAAATGTAAGCTTACTGATGGTGTGTATGTGATAGGGTTTTTAGTAGCGACCGTGGACATGCCTCCAGAACTGATAGCCGGATAGCTTGCTTATTATACGGTGCGGGTGTTAATTGGCCATTCAAGACTGAGAACCAGCATCCTTGGAAGCTCATCCCAGCTGCATGTTACATTCCTAGAAAAGGTGCCATAAGCATTGTTATAGCACTTCGAAAGGTCTCGCCTTAATTGGTTGAAATTGCTGTCTTATTTGAATCAAACTTGGTCATTAAACAGGTTTAATTGACCCTTTCTGTAAGTGTGGATCGACGCAAGTCCGACCACTCGAAGTCAAAGAGCGTCTGTATTCTATTGGATTTTTTAAAAATGTATTAATACATCCTTTGCCTGTAGAGACGATTACAGTAAAATTCAATGTGTGCCTGTGCAATTGGATTGATCAGTCTATGTTGCGGCACTCTAATCGAATGAACCAGAACCACGCGGTCTGAAAGGAACATTTGTTACTGTCTTGGCCGTGCCAGTTGCAATGTGGTACACATTGAGTTTGGCGTCACCTACGCTCACGGCCGGCACTGCCTGAGGCAAGGCCACCCTGATCCAGCATGAACTTTAACTGGATGAAAATGGACCCGTGGCCTGAGGCCGTGTAATACCCACGTGCTGACTGTTTTCCGTTCAGACCATACAAATGATAATGGGTGGGGGAAACTGCATACATTTGTTGGCACAACCTTTGTAGTTATAAGTTGACCAAGTTCATGGAAAGTTAATTCAGCATAAATCTAGATTGTAAATGAGCTAAGCGTTTAACCACCAATATAAATCAATTTTTTTCGGTATTGTAATAATCTTCCTTTTATGTCAGGGCTGAACAAACCAAATTAGCAATGGGGAACGCTCTGCCGGTTTTAGCGTTTCCGATCATTTATGAACTATGAGTCAGCCCTAAGATGCCAGGTGACGTGATTTACTATCCAAGACGATTAAAAAGTGTGGCTGAATGAAAACTAGCTCACGCTAAGGACCTCGAGGATTGGCTGTATCCACCCCCGCGTTACATTATTTATCTGCTTGGAGGATGTTAGCGACACTAGCATGTTTTACATGCGGTTCACATATTTACCTTTCTCATCAGGTTGTGTTTTTTTCTTAGTCTGGCTGAAGAACCTTTTCAGGAGAAGCAACAGAGTCCCCTTTTTTCAGACCCCCCCCCCCTTTCCCAAATGTGCATCTTTTTGATCCAAATCAGTGTCTCTTAACCACATGTACTTTGTTTTTGTTTATTTAGTGGTTAGTGGTCAAGGCCTGCTTGTTATACTGAGGCCTGCTGAAGTTGGACGTTGTGACAGTCATTTTTCAGCTCAGTTGAAAGGTTATATTGACGTCAATGAGGCCAATGCAAACATGACACAACAAATAGGAATAATTTTTATTATGGACACGATGAGAAATCTGGTCGTTTACATCGAAGAAAGTATAAGTTGTTTCCCATAAGAAGATAGGACATCGCAGATAGTGTAATTTTAAGTCTAATCTGCATGTCTCCTAGCCCTTACAAGCTAAGTGCTGTGATCTCCAATGCGCTGATTTTGAATTTGCGTTGCTCGATGGGGCATCAGACTCTCAGACGCTGCTGCCTGCAATCAGCCTGCTCAAATTAGACTGTGATCTATTGGCTGATTGAGACCGGGCCACAGCAGCCTCAGGAATGTTTTCGGTGCACACAGTGGAGAGATCCTGTTTCCACTTCACACTCGAATGTTCCCAAATGGTCACGGTGTCTGCCTTTAAGTCCTTTTGTGGCGGACAATAGCAGCGTTTTGCCCTGCACTGGAGTTTTCCTTCTCTGCTGTAACTTTGTCCGTCTTTGTCTGCACCTGTACAGGGCGGTGTTGCCGGGAAAGACGGTGGTGTTGTTGGCTGCTTTTCTGCGGGGGAAGGCTATTTAGTGTTTTTAAAAACGCATGTAAATGTACATCCTTTTAAAGCAGGTCCGAAACTGCACTGGTGTCTTTAAACATGGCGTCGTAGCTATCAACACTGGCTCCTCATACGCGCGATCCGATCACAGCCGGCGACGAGCACATCTCTTCACTCTGCGTAGTGACACTGGATTCCTGGTGTGGAGGCTGAGTCATGCTTAATTCAAGTCCAAATCATCACTTCTGCCGAGCAAGGGTAACCGTGGTGATTAATGGTAACCGACCACAGAAAGGGCGTACTATGATGTAAAGGAATCGGCACGGAGCTGTCAGACAGGGCGCCGCCCACTCTGTCGGTCAGATAAGGCCTCCGCGATGGCGAGAGCAGGCAGGGACCTGTGTGTTTATACACACCAGACTGTTGCTCCTTTCCTGAGTGGAAATTAGCGTTTCGCGGTAAACATAAAGAGTTCATGCTAAGGAATTCATGAATATTCATTGCAAGCTGCTTCACTCTCCACGTTTAGTAAGCATTAGCTGCAGGCCAACAACAGTTCCTGCAATCCACCTGTATTAAGCTGAGAAACGGGCGTATTTATGCCATTTCACAACACGGGTGAGTTTTGGATGGGAGGAAAAGTATTCAGTTTTGCATAAAAGTTTGCTTGTTTGTTAGTGCTTACTTCAGGGAGCCGCTGTGCATATGTGTAAACCAGGATCTCCATTTGCGAAATGCACCGCGCAGCTAATGTTTACTTTTTGGATGGGTGCTTTAGATCAGTCACCATAAGACGGCAAAACCAGGGAGAGGTGATCTGGCCACCGACTGTTCCTTTTAAGTACGGTATTCATTTTCGGGAGCTTTCTGTTTAAAAAAAAAAATAAAAATACCCGTAGTCGCGTAACACATAATCTAGGCTGTGTTTCCATTATTCATTTCAAACATTTTATGTCCTGCTGGCCTTTGTGTTAACTGGGCCGCCACGCTCGAAACTTAGCCCACAGGCTTAGCTGTCAACAATGGCTGCAGTTCATGGCTGAGGGTTCGCTGTAGCGATTGAGATTTTAGGGCAAATGTGTGTTGGGCCAATGGACCGTACACGGTTAAACCGCCCGACCGCGGTTCATTATGAGGACTTCCTGCTGTGTTTAATTATGTTTCCCGCTAGGACGTAGGCCTAATGATCGTCTGTTCTGTCCCCTTCGATCCAGTTGCTCCGTAAAAGGGTGCTGTATAAAATAGACTTTTATTGAATCATAGTCGAACACAGTGTAACTTTGCTGCGACATTTGTGCGTACAGGTTGATATTTTATCCCAGAAATAGATTTCTAAAGGAGGCACACCTATTCTAGTGAAGGTAACGACTGAAACGGTTGGATGCAAAACGCAGACAGGAAACCAAGCTATTTCCTAGCCTGTGTTATACGGTGATGTCCGTCCTGTCTTTCATGGTATACTGTGTTGGAGCATAATGTTTCTCATGACTAGGGATACAAAGGGGTGGAACGTTTCTCAAGACTTGAGCTTGGGAATTTTTGGAATTTTGTCCAATTTCTTTAGTTCTGTGTAATTTTTATGTCTCTGCCTATGTGTAGTGATGTAATATTACTACACATTTATTTAATTTTAAGATGGAGTAAAAAAAAAAAAAAGTTTATTTGCATTAAACAAAGAGTTCAGATCAAGAACAACACTGTCTGTAAAACAGAAAATTTCTACAACTAATGGACTAACTAATTAGAAAAACTAATTCCAGTAGAATTTTTTCCCCCAATCATAACATTGAGGTTTCTGTGTATTGCGATACTTGGGACAGTAACCATAAAAACTGAATCGATGGCAGCTTGTTGAGTGTCCTGACGCTCTGCTTTCTTAGTAACTGCCTGCATGCGAGTTGTATGGACCTTCGGATGGCTTAAAAATAGAACTTACCTTCTCAGGTTATCTTTACCGCCCCATGAGGGTTAGATGCAGAATAACTGACATACTGAAATGTAATTCTTCTTCTGGATGAACTTGCCCTTTTCAAGGCAATTCACTTACCTTAGCGTTTCTGTGTCGTTTGTTTGTCCTTTGAAAGCCCGGACATTAAAGTCCACCAAGCCATTGTTCGAGAAAGGTAGAATTCAAAATGTCATAAAAATCGACCCCCGTTCGTTCCTTTCGTGTATTTGCCTATTCGTTTTTTTTTTGTTACTCCAGGAAATTAGTGGTTCATGCAGGCTGATATGTAAAAGGTCATTCAAATCTATCCATTAATTTTACACTCCAAACTCCAAACACAAAACACAAACGTCATAAGAGAGGCTCCATCAACCCCTACTGCCCCCTCGTCTCTGGGATTTCTGACCTGCAGGCCTTTCTCTGGTCCCTGTCGCTGTGTAAGACTGAAGCCTAGTTATAGTACAATACCTTGTGTGTAGGGCCTTTTGCATTGAATAAGGGCCAGTAGAGATAAACGCTGCTGTCAAACCGACGGACATAAACTGTTTAATTCATGACTGAGGAGGTCAGAAATCCATTTGCAATAGGACTTCCTAAGTGAGTGCACTTTTTGGAATTTCCGTTGATCGCTGGGATTGCGTGCGTTTTTTTATCCGGGTCTCCGCGCGAAGATTCTCCCAGCGTTATGCCGGCGTTTCCCTGGGCTGCTCCCACGCCAGGGACACCGGTGACATAACGCTGGACTGCGTGGACGAGAGAGAGAGAGAGAGAGAGAGAGAGAGACTCTCTCTCACGGTTGTGCCCATCACTGGCCCCCACACAGTGATTTTGGCCAACCCTGCGCTTGGCGTTGCTCCACATTTTCCTGCGAGTTCCTGCTGCCGCAGTAATATCTGCTGATTAATGAAATATCCCACACGAATCAGAGGTTTGTGTTCTTTTTTTAGTCAGAGGGAAGTGGCGCTTTGTCCAGTGTTGTCAAAGGGTATGGGTTCATTAGAGTTTTACACTCAAATGGTGAATAATTCTTTGGTCATTTATTTAATGAACATAATCAAATTCCCGTTGTGTATTTCATTTTAATCAGTTGATGGAGCGAATGTGCTGTACAGGCTAAATAATTTCAATTAGGCCCAAAAGGTCTTTATTGGCGTCCATGGTGAGCCACAGAATTATCATGCATTGGTGTGTCTGCTGTTTAAGTCTGTGTCTGTTTCACTGGGTACATTATGCTCCTTAATGAACAGCAGGGTTGACTCCACACTGCGTTTTGGCACGCTGAACCTCTCCTGCAGGACTGGTTGGATCAGGGAACCAGTCCTGTGACACACAAACAAATCTCCCGCCCTCCGCTTCTGTTGCGTTCGTTCATCTTACCGCCCTATAAGTGGAAAAAAAGAAAAAAAGATTGCGTATTCCTGCTGTATGTTCTCCGTGTAGAATAAATAAAATGCGTTGTATTTAAAGTTTAATACGCGCGTTCTCTGTGCGTTGCGCCGCTCATAGGAGTTTTACTGTATGGTCTTTCTTGTGAATTTTTGATATGCCTAATTAGAATGCTAGTCATGCTAACATACCTCTCTATTTTACTATTCAGGCTCTGAAACTCCGAGCAGGCTAGTTTTACTGGACAGCAGGGCATGGGAGAGGGATAGCTTTTGGCAGCGTTTAGCATTTAGCTTTCTCCTGTTGCGACGAGCATATTGCAGAGGCGGTGGTTTTGGCATGAATAAGGTATGACTCAGCCTCCACTAGGCTCTGGTATCTCCACGCGGAGACTGAGGAGGGCTTGCTGACGGCCGCTCCTCTCCCGCCGCGCCCCTCCTCCTCGCGTCCCGTCCCATGTCTGTACAGCTGGCAGTTCTCCATCTGTAGCCTCCAGTGTCCTGTGATCCCGAGCGCGCCCCAGATGTGACGGCGGCAGCCGGGATCCAGTTTCCAGAGCCGCTCTGATGACACCGCTGGGCAGTCTGATTGGACTATAATCAAACGAACCAGCTTTAAAATTCTCCAGTCGACAGACCTGGTGTTTTTACACGGCTTCTGGCAAATTTCCAAGCTGCGGATTTTAAATGTTTACTTTTCCAGATAAGTCCGATTGTGTCTGTGTCCTTTGAGTAGCGCTCTATTAAACTGGTGCTCACTGTAACACGTGACTACTAATACGCCTTTCTCCCTGTGGTTTTACAATTCAGACATGCATAACGTGTGTCTGTGTCTGTGTCTGTGTCTGTGTCTGTGTCCTCGCTCCACTGGTCATCGAGTGCTTTGTAGAAGAGGAAACAACGCA
>JAOYSI010009179.1:0-11065 GCA_025775065.1 Hiodon alosoides | reverse complement strand
TAAATCCATAGGCATTAATATCGAGTTGGTCCCCCCTTTGCAGCTATAACAGCTTCCACTCTTCTGGGAAGGTTTTCGACAAGACTTTGGAGCGTGTCTCTTAGAATTTTTGCCCATTCTTCCAGAAGAGCATTTGTGAGGTCAGACACTGATGTTGGTTGAGAGGGCCTTGCTAGTTCATCCTAAAGGTGTTCGATAGGGTTATGGTCATGGCTCTGTCATGGGCCAGTCAAGTTCTTCCACACCAAACTCATCTAACCATGTCTTTACGGACCTTGCTTTGTGCACTGGGAACCGAAAAGGGCCTTCCCCAAACTTTTTCCACAAACTTGGAAGCATAGAATTTTCCAAAATGTCTTGGTAAGCTGAGGAATTAACATTTACCTTCAGTGGAACTAAGGGGCCTAGGCCAACCCCAGAAAAACAACCCCATAGCATTATCCCTCCTCCACCAAAATTTACAGTTGGCAAAATGCAGTCAGGTAGGAAATGTTCTCCTGGCATTCGCCAAACCCAGACTCGTCCATCATACTGCCAGGTAGAGAAGTGTGATTCGTCACTCCATAGAACACATTTGTACTGCTCCAGAGTCCAGTGGTGGCGTGCTTTACACCACTCCATCCAACTCTTGGCATTGTGCTTGGTGATGTAAGGCTTGCATACAGCTGGTTGACCATGGAAACCCATGCCATGAAGCTCCCGGCGCACAGTTTTTGTGCTGATGTTAAGGACCATTCCAGCAATGGGTCCTTCCCAAAAGAATGGAGTCTGTTATAGCAGCAAAGGGGGGAAAAATGAGATGTTTGACTGGCAGGCGTTCACATACTTTGGGCCATGTATTGACTATACATATCTACGTTAATTAAATCGTAGTATGTTCCTTTTAGTATAATTGTTTAATTATTTTAAATTAAAGCTACCATAAATACTTTAAAATCTATGGTGCTGTCTTATGTAATATGTAACACGTAGTATATCGTGCCAGTGAATTATCAGAAATTAAAAACTGAAGGACAGAGAGAAAGAGAGAGAAGGGGGTAAAAGAAAAGTCAGCAATAAATGAATAACTCAGTGTACACAGCTTGCTTCCCTGGATAATAGAATATTTCTAAACCAATAAAGAAATACAGCAGGTTATGTTGAATTACAATAAAATGCTGGTCTCATCATTTTAACAACTGCTGTAATCAGCAGTCCCCCAACCCCCACCCTCCATGATGCATAATCCATCATATCCTATATTCATTGTTAAAAAGGGGGGCTTACGTTCACTGATATGGCACAGCAAGAGACGGGTGTGTACTTGGTCAATATTAATTTCATTCAGGAAGAACTCCGGACTAATGAGGCCTACTCCACACATGTTGTTATGAATCTAAATCCCACAGTGCTATAAGATTGAATTAACATACACCTTGGCTCCACAGGCATAAAAAAAATGCTTGATTCAACAGGCAAAGATGGAAATGCTACCTCTAAACATCAGTTCTAATTGAAATACTCCCAGAGAATAGCGTTCTAGGTAACACACCTGCTGCCAGTGGGGTGATGGAGTGAGGAGAAACCATGGTTGTGCATTGAGAGGGATAATTTCAGCCCGACACTCATTAAGAATAATGTTGGTTGTTTCAGATTGCATCCACCACTGTCTAATGGTGGATGTATTCTGGCAGCAGGTGGCGCTGTGGTTGTAGTCTTGGGTTGGTAACCTTCGACCTCTTGAAGGGGACATCCTTCAATTGAGATAACCCATATGACATCTTACCTCATAAATTCACGTCTCTGAGAAATTTGTAAAATTGTATTATATAAAAAAGTAAAAATGGGAAAATACAGGGGGAAACTGAAAGCATTCTGACAGGAATTTGACTTACAGCAGGACCAAAAGGAATGTTTTTGTTTTTTTTAAACAATGTGTATCCATTCAAGTTTATAAAATATAAAATCACTAAATTACCTTTCCCTGTGCCCTGTGTCCTCTTGGTTTATTGAGAATTTACTTTCTTTATGGCACACTGTAAACAAAAGTCTTGGGCAAGTTATTAACCTCCAATTATCCAAAAGGAATAACCTCTAGGAGAAAAATAACCTACAATTATTCAAAGGGAATAACCCTTTAAGGTTTTTCTTTTCTCACTGACCACTGATGAGATTTAAAAATCGATTGATAGTAAATTTCAGACACTAAACAAAATTGATATCTAGGTCTCTGTCACATCAGACCCATAGATGTTTCTATTGATTTTTCTACCTAACGTATAACACTTACATACCACTGTCAGAATGTGAGTGTGGGTTCATAAGGCACAAATAAGAGGCAAGTCTGACCAAAAACGTTATTTTCCTCATGCTCATAGTTAAGAAAAGCTCAATCTGTTCTAATTCTGAAAGACTGACATTACTTGCTTGTTCTTGAGCACAGTACCTGTCTCACAATTGTATTTACGTTTTCTTAATATGTTAATTCATAAGAGTGATCCTGTTTGGTTTGGTCCAGTGGCCCCCCTCAATTTTAGAGGATGTTAAATAAATAAAAATGACTCCTCTACAGCATGCCCTTTTCCTGTCGGCCAAAGAACAGCTTCGTCGCAATGTTTCCCCTAGTGGCCACACGGGTAAATTACGGCTACATGTTATAGGCTGGTGCATGACTTGAGTGTGCTGTAATTTTGAAGATGTGACTATGTGTCAGCACAGATCACCAGGCTTTGTTTGACGACTCGATTATTCCACAGGCAGTCAATGTAACTGCAATTTCTTACACACTTCCAGCACCCTCCAGTAAGGCCCTGCTTTTAATGATTTATTTGTGTCTCTTTTGTCTCTCTTGGCCTACTTCCTTTTAGCCTTAACTTCAGGTATTAAAGGACTTGCAGTCCAAGTAGTCCCTGCATTTCACCCTTACATATATCCTCTCTCTCCACCTCTCTCTTCCTATTTCCCGCTAGCTACCCCCTTTCCTCCCACCTGTTTAATTATTACAATTTTCAGTTTACAAGTTTTCCATACACCGGTTCCTCAAGGCTTTTCCCGCTCCACCCCTTCACCTTATTCACATTAAAAAGCTTCAAGTCAGTCTCCCGAGTGGCTCGCCTGAGCGCAGACTGAGCCCTGCGTGCTGTAGTTAACCGGTTCCAATCCAGCTCATGTCATTAGTCGACTGTGACAGGGAGAGCAGAGCCATGGCTGCGCCACTGTGAAGGCAATCTCAAATGGGGTCGGACAAATCAGCAGGGCCTCTCTCAGCTCATTGTTAATGAGTGCCTCCATGCCGGGTGCCTGCAGGCTGGCAGGACCATGGAGAAGGATGTACCCCTCCTCTGCGGTCTGTGTAGCTGGCAGTGGCTTGGAACCTCAAAATTTGGAGAAAATTAACTGAGCCCATGTTTCTTACATATATTATTTAAAATATCATTCTTCAAAAAACAAAAAAGAACAAACACAACACCAAGTGCACGTGAAAAGAATACCTAGAGCTGGAGAAACAAATCAAAAAATTCAGAACATAACAAGTGAGTCGCATCACTACAGGCACAACAACACTACTGCCTGCCTTAAACAGGCCAGGCTCAAATAAAAGGCCACAGCTGTGTTCCACAGCACAAGGACTCCTGAAAACTACACTTGTGCGCCAGCTAAACAACAAGGCAGTAGGTTATAATGTCCTCTCACAGACCCACATTGTGTCCTTCAGAGGGGGGCGGGGGACAAAAAATGTTTTGTTAATGTTTATCAAGTTAGAACAGATGAGTGGGAACACAAGGCGGGCACAAGGGTGAAAAGTCTCTATTGACACATTATGTGTCCAGGTGGTCTTTCATTTTAAGCACCCAAAAAAAAGTGTGTGAATGAGTGCGAGTCTGAGCATGTGCGTACGCATGACCGATGTTGTGTGTGGAGCTTAACTTCTCTTTGTGCCCCAGGTGTTCAGTCTTCACTCAGAGTGTCTCAGATACAGGCGTTTCAACTGTAGTAGAATTATATACATTTATAAACATGTTTTCAGACATAGACCCTGGAAGTTTAACTTAACCGAATCAGTCCCTCGCTGACATTGACACAGTAGATTTTACATCAGTGTGATTGACTACCGTCCGTTCTATGAGAGAGCAATACACAGAAAGAGCAGAGATAGCATCTGAACAAGGTTGGAACGAAATGTTGAGAAATCTGAAAGACAGAAACCTGAATCAGGGCTCCTCAGAGTGGGTGCGTTGATTAAGGTGCTCGCCCGAGTGCAGGCAGAACTATGTGAGCTAGAGTTCATGCCGTTAGCCGATTGTGGAAAACAGCAGCACTGCACAACAAGCCCAGCACCACTCAGGCTTGGGTGGAGGAATCAGCAGGGTTTCTCTCGGCTACTTGCTAATTAGCATCTCCTGCCCGCTTCCTGAGAGTGTGGTCAATAGCGATGTGCCTTTTCTCCAGTCGGTGCTGGATCTCTTATGTAGGCTGTGTAGCCAGCAGAGATACATGTCCTCGCCCACCTCGTGTGTGGTGGCAGGACTCCATGAAATTAGCCACAATGGGGGGGGGGGGGGGTACCAGTTACAGTACAGTACCAGATTTTTAGATTTTTTAAATCTGATGCAATTTCTGATTACAATTATTTTGAAATGGGCTTCATTTATTAGTGGTGAGCTGCAGACTTCTTTCAGCAAGAAAAATCAATAATTAAAAAAGAAGGAGTAGGATGAAGCAACTCATCTTTAATCATTGTGGCATAAAAACCAGCAGATATTTTTCATGCTTGGGAAAAGGAAACCCTTTATTGACCAGTGACTAATTAAACAGATTAAAGGCCAGGGGCATTGTCAAAAGGGAGCCAAGACGGAGGGGGTGGAAGGGCTGAGTGCCACATTTGATCTTCTTCTGGGGTTACTGCGTCAGCAGGTCCTCCCAACCCCAACCACCTTAGAAACTGAATATTGCGTTCTGTATGATTTTGCCCAGGTACCTGGCGATGACACTAAAGGTCACCAGGAAATTTAGTCAGATTTCAGCGGCTTTAGATTTTATTTTTTTCTTGTAAAGTCACAAAGTAGCCGGAGTCCTTAAATTTCGTCCAATCGAGCGGGACTTTTGGGTCTCTGGCATCTAAACGCACCTCAGGTGTTGTGGCAGTGTTTACTTAGTCACTCTGAAACTTTTTAAGCTGCCTTTGAATTACAACACCTCCATACAGTCTCTGCCTGCATGTATCCGCAACTTTGTTAAACACTCCAAAAAAATTCAACAGAAAATAAATGGTTGTAGAACGTTTTTTTTTTTTTTGCTCAGATACATAGCCTTCATCGAAACACAAAAAAATCTATTAAGTAAATTTTTGCCCACAAAACGCATTTAAAATAATACATTAAAAACACAAAATTACTCACACTCTTAAGTACCTAAAACCATAATCATGTATCCAATCTCTTATTGTTTTTCTGTTTTTAAAAAAACTTCTGGAACTTTCTAGACAAAACCTAATAAAAGATAAAACATCTTCACAATGTCATTAAAGCCAAGGATGGATATACATTTATTGACGATTGAATGAATAAATAAATAATTATAAAAACAGTCTGCCTGTGACTTATAAAGAATTGCAAGTGAATACCAAGTGGAAATGTGCCTGCTTAAACAAAAAAAATCCTACAGAACAATGTAAAACGTCACTCAAGCTGCAGGTGAGCACACAAGTTGCCATGGCAATCGGCAGGGGGCCACAATGTTTTCATCTGGGCTCCAGGGGCCGAAAGCATGGAACATCTGATAGAAAGACAGAAAAAAATTTATTTCAGTTTTGTGTTTTGCCGTTTTTGATCCCCCCACCACCACCATCACAATAACATCATGCAGGTACAGTCTTCTGGGCAGACTAGGAGACGTGGAGAGCCTCTTCCAGGTGACAGCTCAGGCGTCTGTGCTTTAGAATGCAGACTGTCTGAGAATACATTCACACTATTGTTACTCGCTTCCCTTTTTTCCCCTTCTTACTTTCATCTCCCTTTGCCCCGGAGTAACGTCACTAGGATTTTTTTTTAAATTTAAAATAAAAACAATAAAATTTAAATTAAAAAAATTAAATAACAACTTTAGAAAAAACGCTTTTAGTAAAATTGATTACCTTGCCGTATATTTATTGCATTTTTTGAAGGACGGAAATGTATTTGCTTTCATCACAGAGACAAAGCTGGTTGTTAACATGAGAATCTGGATTGGAGGGCGTACAGATCGATGTGCCACGATAACCTCTTAAAACCCATTTGTCGGATGACTTGACAAAAAAAGGTGGCAGTATGGAGTTACTGCAATTAGTGGGTCAAAGTAAAACACCCCATTAAGGGATGTCCAGATAAATAGCATGGAGTTGGCTTTTAGCAGCACATATTGATGTAAATACTAACATCAGGAAATACTCTAGGACCAGGTGACAAGCGGTTACAGCCACTGTGCTGGTGCCTTCTGAGGCCCTGATATGTTGGATTTTTTTTTTCTTTTCCAGGAGCACCTCAGATAATTCCAATGTCTGCAAAAGACGACAGAAATCAGAAGACAAAGCAAATGTAAGTATGGCTTAGTCAAGTGAGTCATGTCAGCTGTTTGGTGGACTTGGCCAACATGGACTACAGGAAACCAGAGAGGCAACGTGATTGTTCTCCATGCATTCTGTCGTGCATCTGCCAAGATCTGTGACCAGATGCCAAGTGTTTAAAAAATCAGGGGGCCGATCAGTAGAGACGCACACTTTTTGCACTGTAATTTTATGTACTGAAAATGGCAAAATGTAAAACACGGCATAAAACACTCAACTGCCAATAAATGGGCCTATTCTGTCAATATCAAATTTCCCCCTAACTCCTAAAACGCATTTCAAACTTATCCATTCTGTGGAGAGGCAATAAAAAAAAGTTCTCGAGAGCGGTGCCCTCAAAGAGGTGGACTGAAACAGCAATCAGTATGGACAGTTTGGACACGGCTATCAATATGCAAACATAAAAACCCAGTCTCAAATTTAAGCATAAACAATTTTACCATTACCAGTACATTTTTTCACGATGCAGACAATGGCAAACTCCAAAAAATTGGAACAGTGGTCAATGTGGTTATTAGACAAAATGATCAGGCCATGGCCAGAAAACAGGCAATTTTGAAAAGCTGGGAATGTCACTGAAACCCTGTCACTCGACAACAAGCACAGAGTCTGCAATTCCCTATCAACAATGGACTCTTTCAATTCTAATCTGGCAGAAGCTTGGGTATTTGAGGGCCATCAACACAACATGCAGCAATTCCCACACAATTGCAACAAGATGAGTGCTTTGTGCATGACAGAATTGGGTAATCCCATTAAGAGGATTGTGGGAATTGCAGTAAATTCTCACCCAAGAGTGGTCAGCGATAGGGGGAAAAAAAAAATTGTGATTGTCAGGTCCCTGTGATGTGGGGGGAAATGGTAGACAGAAACTGCTTGACCGTCCTCTGTTTGTGCTCAGGAACTTGTGGTAGCTACAGCGAACAGAGATCATATCTCAGCTTTTCCGTGAAAAACCACCGCAGGTACACAATTACTGACATCGGTGGTGGATAAAGAATGGTGAAATTATCTCACCGAACATCCAATAGTAACATTTTACAGTCCAGACAGCTTTAGGAGTTTTGTGTCTGGAACTGTAACAATAGTTACATAGGGAGTTATGGCTTGCAACTGGATAACTTTGAAGAGGCCCCCAGGGCATGGTATTGCTCCAGAGAGGGGGGCAAATATAAACACATTTTCACAGATTAATGGATTTTGTATATAATTCTAACTGTTGACTTTGATTTGGTGCATTACATTATCTAAATTTACATCACAATTTAGCACTTTTTAAATTTGAATCATTGTAGCTAGCTAAGGCTTTACTTGTTAGTGCTATAAACTAGATTAAAACGGAAAACATTAAGCTTTATAAATACCTAGCTCCAGGGTCAGTTAACTCATCGACGTGATTATGGTAGATCGAGATGGCTAAATCTCTAAATAACTAACACAAAATGTAAATTAGGCCAGTCATTTGCTTTCTAGGTTATGTGGATGTAATTTTATTGACGTTTTGCCAGTGATGAGAGCTCTTACCAAAAAAGTTTAAATAAAAACTTTGAAAACTTGTAAAAGATTCAACTTGACATAACTCTGATAAAAGCTTTACTGTTACAGCCTCGATATGAAAATAGCCCATTACAGGTCCTTAATCGTTAAAGTCGCAAAAAAAAAAAAATAATAAGGTTATTCTTAAATTTCGACCAAAAACTGGCGACACACTCGCTCAACTGAAAACACTGGTGATCTGCCGAATGAGTTTACGTCCAAATCTATGCTGATTTGTTGCAGCTGAAACGTGAGTTGATATCGCAAACGCAGACTGCCCTCTACTGGAAAAGGTAATTATCCTGTTTTGACCGACTTAAATATGGGGGAAAAAACGGTAGCAAGGTTGCCAGCTTGCTGTCATTCAAAGCCAGCGAAATGAAAGGCATCAAACCAAATACCGATGAAAGATCATTAATTACGTAAAATAGACTTATATTAGAGAATTGTATTGGGTAAACTATTTAAGCTGGTACAAACCAGTTCTTATGTCTCGTAGGGCCAATCACAGTTTATTTCGACAGTTTGTTCCCCCATTAAACAGCTATTAAACTAGTGGCTGGGGCCAATGTTATTCTTATTTCTTTCGGAACAGATATTCTAGCGCGTATTTTCGGAAGTGTAAACCGGGAAAACTGCACATATCCGGCCACAATACAGCACACGCGGAAGAGAAACTGATCGTAGTCGGCCATTCCGACTCGACCAAACAGCCAATATTTCCTACTTAGGGAACCGAAATGGCTGGCACCATATTGTTACTGATTTAGGCAATCGTAAAGTAATACTTGAAGCGCCTTGCTTTCTCGCAGCCAAACATTCCTTGTTTAATGTAACCCCAAGACCATAATATGGATCTACCGTGTTTCGAGTGGCAAAGGCATGTTGAACGGAAATGGAACGGGTTGTCCGCTGCCAAAAAGGTCGATTTTTCCTCACTTTCTCAACTGGATGACATATTCGCATTTGGTCAGTCGGCGATTAAGTGAGTGCACAAACCCGTTTGTAAATTTTTTATATTTAGCGAAACATCAAAGTTAATGTCTAACGATTAATCAAGCAGTTTATCACGATGTTACCAATTTATTTAAGTAAATCCACATGGTCAAAAATAAAACGCATTGTTTTAAATGCTTTAAAATCGGTCCGTTTAAATCACATTAAAATCCGTAGTAGAATAGAGCTGAAACTTTAGCGATGACGCTTTGGGTCCTCCAGGACGCAAATTACATGCAAAATCCGTTTATTATATACGACATTGGGCTTGTTTTGTTTTAGTTTTTTTCCCCAAGAGGCGCAATTCATTCATTCAGTCAGTGGTTGCGGGTTTTTTAGGGTTAGTTTGAGGAGTAAGTCCGATTTATTGGCGCTTCTTACAAAGCCGTTGTAATCTTATTGGAACACAGATATCAGAACCCACGTGCCCAGTCTTTTCGTTGATTGGAGAGTTTACCGCTAGCGAGAAAACCACGCCTTTGTTGTGAAGGTCTCGATAACCTATCAGTTAGCCCTGGGGATCCCAAAATTTTCCATGCCCAGGCCCCCCAAATAGCATAAGCTTCGGGCCGGTCCCCACCTGTCTTTAAATACCCAGTGACAATACTATGTACAAATGTAAAAAAAAAAAAAAAAGTCATATTAATGAGGTCCCCCTGGCGGCCCCCGCTTTGAAATCCATGGATTTAGCCAATCCTTTATTTTCAGCGTTGTCTGCAGTCCTGAATTGTGTTGTGGTAAAATAGTTTGTGCCATGCCTCCAACAAAATTCTCCAAGTATGGCAAACATACAAACGTGACTGTTGGAGAAGTTGGAGAAGACTGCAAAAAAAGCATCAAGTAAAAACTTCAAATCGTTTATCAATCTGATAATTTTTTGGTCTTGAATTAAAAAAAAAAAATGTTTAGAGTAATGGGAAAAAAATTGGTAAAAGTTATTATAATAAAAAAAACTTAATTAATTGATTAATCAACTACAAAAGTTTTTTTTTTAAGAATAGGGCTAATTATTATTATTATTATTATTATTATTATTATTAGTATTGTTATTTTGTTTAATTGGACATTTTTATCCGAATTCGCTTCTTTATCTGAAGAGAGTAGGTAACTATGGCACCCCTCTAAGCTTAGCCCCGTCTCAAAGCTGCGAGCTCTGATTGTTTAGCTGTTATGTGTGCTATTTTCATAAATCCTGGAAAATTGAAAAATTGGGGCTGCTCAAAAGTTAATAGCATTCAACTTCAGACCTGAAGTATACCCTTTTAAGTTCCAATCTGTGAAATTGACTTTGTTTTTGCCCAGTATGCCAACAAATGATTTTGTTTAATTGTCAAGATTAAACCCTCCCCTGTCCTAATGTCACTCCCTCCCTGTTTTATGTCTTCTTCCCCATATTCTTATTTCTTGACCAAACTTCCCCGGTAGTTCCGAGGATGTGGCTTTGTTGTCGGGCATCTCTGAAAGATTTGGGGTGCGGAAGGACCCACAATGCACTGCTGCACTCCGGGAAGAGGGCAACGCCTGCTTCAAGGCACGCAACTACACAGCGGCTGCACTGTATTATTCCAAGGTCAGCACTTCTCTGTTCTCACTGCGGTCTCACTATCTGCAGTGAGGGACCCAGGCGAGAAAGGACACCCTCTGGGACAGCAACACTGTCTTATGGGGAGACTCACTCTATGGGTTGTTTTGGTTCAGGGTGGAGTCTGGCACTGTTAGATCATATAGCCGTATTGGAAAAGCATATAGTTGGCGATGTCCATGTTTTAACATTATGAAAGTAAAAATGGTTCCTCCTTTTATAACTTTAATTGGCCCAATGGAAATAATTCAAATGTATAAATTAGAATTACTGATTATTTCTAAACTTTACTCAAGGATTGGGGGGGGGGGGGGGGGGGGGGGGGGGGGGGGGGGGGGGGGGGGGGGGGGGGGGGGGGGGGGGGGGGGGGG
>JAOYSI010009178.1:0-11067 GCA_025775065.1 Hiodon alosoides | reverse complement strand
CCCCCCCCCCCCCCCCCCCCCCCCCCCCCCCCCCCCCCCCCCCCCCCCCCCCCCCCCCCCCCCCCCCCCCAGACAGCTTAGTCTTGTGTGCTCATGTACCTCCAACCCAGCGTTGTATTTTGTGGAATCTCTTCCTGACATGGTGTACAGTTTTTCGGTAGTAATACGTTTAGATTAGTTATATAAATGTTCAAAGTCCCAAGATGTCACACCCCTGATCAAAACTCCTGATGCACGTGATCCAACAGACCCAACCCCATAGCAGTTCACGGGATCAGGTAAGTAGAAAAAAATAAGAAACAATACTTTGAAACTTCAATAATAATTCATAAAACAAAATCCAACGCTACTCCTTGCAGTGTTCTCTGCCATTCCCAGCCTACCAGTGTCCTTTTCAGCTAAATATACAGGCTGGTGCCCTAGTAACAGGGAAGTAAAGGTGCACCTGCACCTTGTTGAGTTATCAAGGAGGAAAGAGGGGCTATCACTTTCAAATGCTCATGGTTATTCAAACTTGAATATGTTAACGTAACCCAAAGGTGAGGACGAAAGCAAGTGACCTTTAACAACACTAGCCAGGGGATGAACTGGAAGGCAGTCTTTGGTGTTTAAATTCTGTTTCTGTTTTCACACACGAAGTGATTAATATGTTTTAGAGGAAATGTGCCAAGGACAGTCATAGCCGGTTTCACTACCCCTGGTGGAGTTACTCCCTGTTCTGCCAAAAAAGACGACACCACTTATATAAAATGACTTCAAGAAAAGTCAAAGAGTCAAGAAAAGTTTTATTAATTATTAATTTTATTAAGTTTCTGTCCTTTTTGCCCCTCATTTAGTGCACGGGTCTGTGGACAATCATTTTCAACGTAGAGAAATTCACTAGGGAGGTGTCCTACACCAAAGCTTTTCTTAAAGGTGTTTTTGAATTTTATTTTAAAATACATTTTAAAAATTATTTTTCATAAGACAACAGCTTCCATGCCTTTATGTGTTTGGTGCCAAACTAGTCAGAAGACAATTATTTTGACATACATGTACCGTATTTTCACTCATTCATTTAGGTATATTTTTTTAAATTTAAAAATAATTACCGCATCTGTCTCACAGTGGCCACAGACTCCTTCCTCTTTGGGCAGCCATGATATATCTGAACCTTTTCCATGGCTGTGGTCAATGAGCCTGTGGAGGATCTGTCTCCTTTTGTATCTCTGACAGAGAAGAGATACTCGGCCAATGAGAAATCACGTTTTATGGCCCAATAGAAATTTGGGGTTTCTTTGTCCCAATGTTCCTAATAGGACTTTTTGGCTTGTTTCACAATTTGTTTTATTCTAATTTGTGGTTGGTTTTTAACAGTGCCGCTTTGAGCCTGGTGTAAGTGTGGTTCAGGTGTTCAGGTCATGGGTTTCTGATGCATTAAACTGGAATGCGTTTTGGCGATTTTAGGTGCATGCAAAATTTTCTGATATTTATAATTCAGGGGAATTAGACTGATTCTGCCCTATATTAGTTGTTTGGGGTTTTTCTTAGCAACATTCTTTCCTCATCCATAGATGAAATCAAAGGTTTTTTGAAAATCTGGGAAGCATGCTAAAAAAAAAAATCAGTTTTTTTGTTTATTAATACGGGTGTGTCGGGTATGACGGGCTGTGCGATAATTTGTCAGAACACCAATTTGGCTCAAGACGCTGCTCGTTAAGGCAAGTTAATAGTCGGTTAAGGATACTACAAAATACCTTCTCCAGATTACTGCTTAAACAGATGCCTCAGTACGTACTCAGGTCTAATTTATTTCCATTTTTACAGACTGTGGATTTGAGCCCCTGATTCTGGTGTCATGAAAGCTGCTGCTGCTGCTGGGTATAATTTAAGCGGGACCTCCTACAGCTCAGCACCACTGAGTTTCCGCATCTCGGGCCTGGTGCTGTCTGAACAAGATTTTAGTGATCCAAATCTTTTAGTCAGTTTTTCACGTGTGGACCGCCGAGTGGATTTTGGTTTGCCTGTATTCTTTTAAAGTTGTGTTATATTTCAGGCTCAAAGTGGGGTTATGTGGTATATTAGGTACTATGAACACATTAGTAAAACCTTGACTGGTTATGGACCGCTGATTCCCCGACTGCGAATGCGTTTATATAGCAAGGGGTCCATATCAGTTATTGCACGGTCAACTTCACCTGTGCCAAGACCCGAGCAGTACCTTCCCAACCCCTCCTCTCCCCCCCTCATCCTGCCATTAAGAATGTACAGACCCACGGCTGGACAGAGAATCACTAAATCCATTTTTATTAACAACATGGTCAGGCTTATTCCTTTAAAGGGGGTATTCCAAATATATCTTTTCAAATCAGGAGATTCTGGTAGAGATTTCATAGGCGGGGTGTAGGATGTACAGAGGAACAAATTGGTCTCACACAATTGTCTGTTGATTTTGATTATGTGTTTCACCTTGTTTCGCTGGAGAGATACCTGTCAAGTCTTTATACCATACGAGCAATTCTTCCAGAGTCCCTGCCATGCTTGGGGTGCTGTGATTTAACGGGTGGCACAATGTTTAGCAGTTGCAGGCCCGCTCTGTGCTGGTACACACGTTGCTTGTGCACCTGTTGGCTGGCTGGAAAACACCCGGCAGGCATTGAGATATTCAAGTCTGTGAGCAGGACAACGTCTGGGCTAGTGTGCTTTTTCATGTCTTACTGTGGAGGTCTGTGTGTAGAGACAAAATTGGGCTCAAAATTTCCAAAGCAACATTATAAGAGACACACACACACACACACACACAAACACACAGCTCCTTAGCCACACAACCACGACATAGCAGGCACTGGGGGCCTGTATTATTTCAACAAATAGATGCATGACAGACATGAAGCTAATAAACGTGAAAATTACAGGGCTTTGTAGCATGTAATTGTGTCTGTAAGGAAATGACCACAAGTTCACAGCAATATAGGTCTGTATACAGTTTCCAACAACAAATGGACAGTGAACAGTTGATTGTTTTACGACAGGAAAAAAAACAATACTTTTTTGCTATTTGGTAATCCACCAAAACTCATTCACGTAAGTGAAATTAAATGTAAAAAAATAAAATTAAATGCAACTATGAGAACAAATCGTTGCAAAAAGAAAAAAAAAGATCTATAAACAAAATAACTGAACCATGCTCCTTAAAGTTTGTGCTGATGCATGCTAGTTCATCGCCACGACTCCCACCACCACACACGATGAGGGTGAGGAAGTACGAACGCGTCACCCAATCCAAGTCACTGTCGAACCACTGCCGACTTCTACACACCGCAGGCTGCTCAGCGTGCACGAGAGGTTCACAGCCAATCGGAAGAGAGGAACAACCCTCTCGACGACTCTGCCGGCCAGTTCAGACTTCTAGTAGCAGCGAGCAGAGAGAATCCCTGCCATCTTAAACCAACCTAGGCGACGCTCTGCCGATTTCGCGCCAGTGCTCTGCCCGTCACAGCCGGCATACGAGATAAACTAGATTACCGGCAAACTCCGGCTCAAAGGGTCCAGTCTGCGCTCGGGCAAGCGTCCTTACCGACTGAGCCACTCGGTTCGGGGGCTCAGATGATCTTAACGTCCGTGGGGCAGGTGAACTGGAGACGACTACGACGTGGTCTTTGTGGTCAGCACTATTGTGACAGCTGGTTGTGCGTTTCGCAGTTTGTGTTGCAAGGGGAGCACTTTGAGGAGAACCCGTCGGGTGAATCAGTAGACACACCTTGTAATCGTGCTCAGGTTGATCCAGCCCTATTGCTTTGAGAAATGCTTTAGACACACATTTTAACAAACCGGAAAACACTGAAATACAGCCCTGTGATTTCATTATCTGCAGTTCCACAAAATCACAAACTACTACGATACACACTATAAAAAAAAATTATAGATAATGTGCTCAAGAGCAGTTCCTTCCTGTGGAACCGTGATATTGTTTTCGTACTCTATTGCAGCATGGAATATGTAATTAATTATTTTGTTAATTTTGGTTCAGTTCTGGTCGGTATCCTTCCCATCAGAATCCTTGATTTTGATGAGTTTGCGCTGTTTGTTCGTTCCCAACAACGCGGTTTTTCCCGGGGTTTGGCGTTTGCCGGTTTAATCCCAACTCTCCTCGGGGCGATGGACCAGAACTGTCATACCTGTTGCGTTTGCACCTCTGTGTGTTGATGGCTGCTCCGGGCCATCACAGTGCACCGTCATCATTGCCTTAAAACTTTAAAATTCCCTGCACCATTCTGAGTAACAAATTCCTAATAATCTATACAAAAAAAAAATTACAAATAAATGTAAAGACCAAGGTTTTCCTTGATTCCTCATATTTATTTAAGTTTTGTGTTTGTCCCATGCTAATTTCATGGCAGGACATCTACGTCTAATGAAAAATGAATATGAAATATTTGCTTTGTTTAAACTGTACCCAACATCAAAACTGTACCTGTAATTCCTCTTTGCCCTTCCTGTAATAAATGTGATGCCATGGAACTTTTATAAGCAAGACCGAGCTCCATTAAGCATGACTCCGGGTTAACGTAAGCAGAGGCATTGCGTGTTATAATACTTTGTACATTGTACACAAAACGTCATGAAGGCTATGGTGTTACGCCTGCAGGTTTCACAGTTAATTAAATTGTTCCGACAATTAACAGCTGGTTCTCACCTGAAACTAGAGGATTTCCTTTCAAAACATTAAGAGATACTAATTTAAGGGGGCATCGTGCATCTATTACAAAAGCAAAGGATATTCTCATATAGTGGTTCCTTCTGACCAATTCAACCTCTTGGCTCTCATTTTGGGTTGTTTAAATGCCGATATATGGACATAAAAACAACCAAAAGGAGGGGGGGGGGGGAGAGAAACAGTACGAAATTTAATGTCTTTTTGTTTAACGGCGTTGCATGTAAAGAGGCAAAACGTTTGCAAGGCACAAAGTATTCTTTTCAAAATATTTGCTTTTTACATTTCAAAGGGTCTGTTTACCTGTATTATTCCTAATCTGCAGACTCAAAAAATCAATTCAAAACCGGGTGTGCCTAACCTTTTCACCACCATGACATGCAACAGTGCATTTTCTCTCCAAAATCACGACTATAATTTATGCGCTATGAAGTACAATGTAGGATATTTCACACATTTTCACATTAAACAAATACAGCCACACATTTTACAAACCGCTGCCTTGGTAAACACCTTCTGCTAAAAGTATATTGCGGGAACTCCGTTGCATTAAAATATTGCAAATGTGTAAGTAGTGTTTGAATGTTTCAATGAATGTTCCGTGTTAGTTTCTTTAAAGCTTTGGCGAACTGCAAAGGCAAGCTAGTGCAGATAATTAACAGACAAAGTGTAAAGATAGTCCTTACTAAAACTCTAAATGTACTAAGACAGCAGTTTATGAGACTTTCAGAAGCTACTGAAATTAAATTGAGATGAAGACACCTTTTTTCCTCACGGTGGTAAAACTGCTTCTCAGATAGCAAGGTTCCACACTGTGAAAACAAAGTAGGTCACACGCGACACACGCTGTTGGCCCACAACACCCGTATCATTTGTCCACAATGCCCCGTTGTGTGTGTAGTCATTGCTAGCTATCTAGAGAATTGTCCGCTGTGACTGGACTGTACGCCTACCACTGGCAAACCAATTGTATCAATGTGTAGGTATGTATTGGAAACATATATAACTGCACACATGGTCACCCGAAGCAGTCACCTTACCACAATAAAAAATGAGAAAGAGAAGGAAACGGAGGCTACAAGGTCACTTCAAGGCAAAACCATACCCATTAACTGGAGGGTCCTTGGTGGTGTTGAAAGATCTAACAAGTAATGTCAACCTTGGGCTCCTTCAAAGGGATCCACGTAGCTCTGTAAATGCTTAATCAGGAGACACACAAAGAGTTAAGTCAGGGTGAAGCCGTCAAAGGTAACCCATTGTCACGCTTGGAGATGATTTTCCCCGATGAGTGGAAGGATTGAGAGGGGCAGGCCTACATGGCAGGCAACGTGCAGCAGGTACCGTGTCTTTCCACTCGGGGAGCACCAAGCTCGGTTAGAGTCCCGCTGGTATTTGCGGGGTAAAGTGGGATTTATCCACAGCAATTCAGAGGGTTTCAGAAGCGCGTGACTAACCCACCCTCCCCACCACAGTCCAAGATTCGCTGCACACTGACGGGAGTCTGACTCCTCCCCCGTCCAGAGAGAGACGGTGGCTCAGATCAGCCGCTCCTCGGGGGGTACTTTGAGCACGCTGTCCATCTCCAGCCGGGCGCCTGCCACCTCCTGCTGGCTGGGGCTGTAGGTGCCTTCCGACTGACGCTTCTTTCGTGCGGTCAGCACCATGAAGAAGAGGCCAATGCCTGCCAGCAGCACGCCGCAGCAGGCCAGGGGGATGGCCACCACCAGCAGGGGGATCCGCTCCTTCTGCTCCAGTTTCTGCAGTGGGGGGGTGGGGCGAGAGGGGCATCAGGGCCTTTACTGGACCACTCGAGGTCATCAGCGCAACCTGACTGGGGAGGGTGGGGGGGGGGGTGGTGAGGGCACTTACGCTGCTCTCGCATTTCGAGCCGACGAAGCCGGATGCACACTCGCAGTGAAAGCCGTTGAGTCGGTCCTGACACAGGCCGCCGTGCTGGCAAGGATTGGGCTGGCACTCGTCCACTTCCACCTGGCACCTGAGAGAGACAACCCAGGGCAGATCACATCACTGTGAGAGCGTGGCCATGCTCGCCACATTCAGCATCTCCTGCAGGTGCTCTATTTATACGTAAATATAGTCGTAAATGTAGAGGGAGGGATTGAGGGTTCAATTAAATACAGTCATTATAGCTACGGAATCAGTCTACAGACTAACCTTTCGCCTGTAAAGCCAGGGCTGCAGGTGCAGTTGGATCCCCAAATGCCATCGCTACAGACACCCCCGTTGAGACACTCCACGTCCAGCTCGCATCGCAGCGGTGGGAAGGTCCACCTATGTGACGAAAGACCCCAATGGTAAGTCAGCATACCTCTGTCACACACACCCGTGTCCTAAAATCTCCTAAACCCGATTCAGTGGCAAATGACACTTACTGGCAGAGTGTGCCGGTGGCGTTGGGTGGACAGGCGCATGTGTAGCGGTCCACGCCATCCACACAGGAGCCACCGTTCTCACAGCGGTGGCCCTGGCAGTCGTCCAGGTCCTCCTGGCAGGATTTGCCACCATACCCGGGGAAGCACTCACAACGGTAATTGGCCAGTAGGTCAATACAGGATCCATGGAGACAGGGCGCGGACGCACAATCGTTCACATTGTCCTGGCAATTCTGCCCCTCCCAGCCCGGGGCACAGACGCAGCTGAAGAGGTTGAACAGGTCCTCACAGGACCCACCGTTCAGACAGGGCTGGGGGAGGCAGACAGGTGAGCCTGTGCACCCAACTGGGACCTTCTCCTCCTCGTCCCCCTGCCGTAGAAACCGAGCCTGCTGCGGAGGCGTTTCCCAACCCCCAGTGAAGGGCAAATACACCCCGCCCACCCTCACCTCCCCCAGGCAGCCAGTGAAGTTCTCGGCCAGGTAGAGCACAGAGTCGTTGAAAAAGTCAAGACGGCCGGCAACACCCGAGCTGATGCCCATGGCTTGCCCGTCCATGGTGATAGCCCACCGGGAGGCGTCCTGGTGTGGCTCGGCCATGGACACATGCACGCGGTGCCAGCTGCCATCCGAGACTGGATGCTCGCCAGTGAAGGCCAGAGTCTCGAGGCTGTTCCCGCTGCGGATCTTCACCAGCAGGGAGGAGTTGCGGAGGCCCAGGCAGAAGTGGTCAAGGCCGTTGGAGGAGCGCAGCAGTACCCCGTTTTCCTCACGAGTACGAAGCTCCACGGAGATGTTAGTCACTGAGACGACTAGGGAGCCGTTTGCTCTGTACTGCAAACCGTGGTCTTCAAAAGTGGCACGGGTGAGGCCTGGGTTGAGGTTAAGAAAAATAGCCTCTTTACACAGAGATCCTTAGCTCTGGACTGCAAAGCCCTCTAATCAGCATAACTTTTATTCATCTCAGCTCTGTACCCAAAGCTCTAGCTAGCATGAATGCATGTGGGAACTAAGTCAGGAGACAGGGAGAATTCTGGTACTCACATTCGTATCCATCAGGGAGGTTCACACATCTGCTGCCCATGGTGCAGGGGTCAGAGGCACACCAAACGCGCGTCTCACATGTCCTCCCGGTGAAGTTTGCAGGACAGTCGCAAGCATAGTCATTCCAGGTGACTGTGCACTTCCCGTCATTCTGACACGGGCCCACCTCCTGAAAAAATGAACAGAAACACAAGCTTAGATCTTGCATGAGCCGCTGCTGTTGTTGTCAAAAAGATTTAAGCTAATCAAGCTGTTAAACCCTACTGGAAAAGGAACAAAGTGTTTGCATTGTTGCAGACTGGGCTGAAGTGCTTAAACAGGGCCACACAGGCGCCGTATCATCCCCTAGCCAGTTAGTTACCATGGCAGCTGGTTGGTGGCAGGTGTTATCACTGGCGCAGCCCTTTTGCACCTGCTCTGTTATGTTCGGCAGGTATCTAAAATCAGCGGAGATATGCTCGCCATTTAGCTGCTCCATGTCCAGTTGCACATTGTTCAGCCGCATATCCTGCAGGCAACCCTTAAAGTGTCCCCCCCAGGGTCCACTGTCCTCCCCCAGTGGCAATCCCCCAACGTGTGCCACGTCCCCTGCTTCTATTGTCACTCCCGCTCCCAGGGGTAGCGACTGCTCCGGGTGCAGATCGGGTCCCAAGACGGCTACGCTGTCGCCCTGGAAGGCCAGAGCCAGCCGCTCCCACTCTCCTGTGGCCACAGGTTTGGTGACCTTGATGAGGGTCGTGTGGATGGTGCTCAGTGAAAGCATGCGCCTCTGGAGGTAAATAGTGAGGTATGCCACACCCTGGCGGCTCATCTGGAGGATCAGGCCACCGGGTTTCAGCGAACGCAGGAAAAAGGAGAGTTGGAAAGGGACGCCGTGACTTTGAGCGATGTCATACGAAGCATAGCTGGTTGTGTTCTCGTGGCCGAATGTCCAGGAAGGATACTCTGTTGGAGCAGAGACAAAGACAAAGTGGTTGAGAGAAAGACGACCTCAGAACGTGCGCCAAGAGAAACCAAGCAAACGGGGCAATAGAAAGCCTTTACCCATCTCACAGTTGTCCCCGAAGAATGGGGCCTGGCAGTCACAACGGGAGCTGGTCCACAGGTCAACACAGCGCCCGTGGTTAGAGCAAGGGTTTGGTTTGCACAGATCTATCTTATGGCACCCTAACTCCATGTTCTGAGTCTGGCTGGGGGAGATGTATTGCGGTAGCACAGGGTGGGAGTCAACAAGCAGGTCCTCCATGCAGCCATGGAAAGTTTTCCCGTCCACCTTGGCCAGGAGTTCCGGCATAAAGCCGCCCACAGAGAATTGCTTGAAAGGGGCAAGGGTGCGAGAGGGCCAGCCATCGGGGCCCCGGCTCTCTTCAACACAGACATGCTGGCGGCAAGTTCTGCTCCCCCGCAGCGACAGCGACAGCGTTTCCTGTACCGACACGTTGACCTCCTGCCACTCCCCGTCGTTGACTGGCCCGGGGAGTTTGGCTCGCACTACCACGTTGTCGAAGACGACCTTGGCATGCAGGTCCCCATCTAAGACCTCCAGGGAAAGGGAAGAGCCCGCTCCACTTCCGTAGATAAGGAACGCGTTGGGCAGGGTGGTGCGGAAGCGCAGATGCACTCTGGGCCAGCGGGGCTCCCGATCTACCTCCTCGTCCTCCCTCTTGTCTTGAGGCGCCTCCAGGAAGAGAAAGCCCGACGTGGAGAAGGAGAAGGTCGTGGGGATGGTGCAGTTCTCACCGCGGAAGCCTGGTAGGCAATTGCACGTGCGTCCGTGCGCGCCCTGTTTCAGCCAGGGCCGGCAGGTGGCGCCGTTCTCACAGCTGTGGTCAAGGCAGCCCACCATCGGGACATCGCAGTGGCGGTCGCCCCAGGGGACCATGCCAGGCTCGGGCTCAGGGCAGTGGCAGGTGTACCCATCGACATGGTCCTCGCACTGAGCCCCGTTCTGGCAGGGCTGGCTCTCACACTCGTCAATATCTGCCTCGCAGTCCACGCCTGTGAACACAATCGACGACACTTGAAAACAGCCTTGTCTGAGCTTAACTTTTTAAATGTGTTTCTCAGAGTGGTAAAAGCTGCTTCTCATCACCTCTCGAGTCAACTTGTTGTCTCTTGTTGATAATACAGCAGGTTATTTTCATGAACCCAAAGAAGCTCTGAGCAGTTCTGAAACCTTCTGGATTTCCAAACGATCCCGGAGCTGAAATAGCCTCACACATACACGCGTGCACGCGCACACGCACGCGCACACACACACACACACACACAAGCACGTATACACACACACACACACACACACACACACACACACAAATGCACGTATACACACACACACACACACACACACACACAGCAGGAACCTGGGCGCCTGTATCATTACACCAGATACATGCAAGGAAATACAGAAAGCTACAGGAGCTAATAAACATGAAAATTCCCGTGCACTGGAGCGTGTAATTGCATTTGCTGCCGGTGAGGTAAATATAGCAAATTTTTGACAGCACAGATCTGTCGCTGGTTTCAAAATTTTACAAGTACAAATCAACAACGAAAAATTGAGAGTTCTATAGCAGGATCGAATAAAAAAATAATTTTATATTAATAAATCTCCTGATTTCGGTAGACCTCTAAGACTATCCAGATTTTAAATATATCCACCCAAACCAATCAGCTCTCTGATTGGTCTTATTTTCTACGCATACACATGCCGCACTTTGGAGGAAATAATACGTTTCAGCACTATGGTTGCCTATCCTGTTCAGTCAAAAGCTAGTATCCCACCTCGTTTTCAAATCCATCCATCTCTGATTCAGAGCTTGAGGCCTGACCACAATAACCCCCTCCCACCCCCCACACACACACAAATGTACACAGACACAAGGGTTCTCAGACACAAATGTACACAGACACAAATGTACACAGACACAAAGGTACA
>JAOYSI010009177.1:0-11067 GCA_025775065.1 Hiodon alosoides | reverse complement strand
CTGTCATGGAGGGAAACACTGGTGCACACTGCAGGTCGTCTGTCATGAAGGGAAACACTGGTGCACACTGCTGCAGGTCGTCTGTCATGGAGGGAAACACTGGTGCACACTGCAGGTCGTCTGTGAAGCCCTCCGAGCTGGCTGGAGAGCATTCAGTCACAGCACAGACTGGCTGACAGGAGGAGTCTGTGTTTA
This sequence comes from Hiodon alosoides, assembly GCA_025775065.1. Classification (NCBI taxonomy): domain Eukaryota; kingdom Metazoa; phylum Chordata; class Actinopteri; order Hiodontiformes; family Hiodontidae; genus Hiodon; species Hiodon alosoides. Next base: position 10,872 of record JAOYSI010009177.1, on the reverse strand, counting down.
CCATGGCTCTCATGTCCAGTGGATCGCTGCAGGGGGTGCCTTGGGAGGAGTCATAGCGGAGCCTCAGGAGGTTGGTGATGGCTTCGTCTTCCTCCAAAGATAGCTCAATGACCTCCACTCTGCACCCATGGGTCCTGGGAGGGAGCTGGGGGTTCCAAGCCCATTCACGGGATCCAAGATTCCTGGTGAGATGTTCCATTCTGAAGGGGTCTGGTCCAACGAGTAGAGCAGGACGGACAGACATGATGGGGCGAGGTGTGTTAAGGCGACAGCATTCAAAGACCTGTGGGTTTTTAAAATAAACAGTTTTCTCTTCATGGTCATTTTTCATGACCTTACGTTAATAACTAATATACAGTTAATAACTAATCATAGTTATATGTACTAATGTACAGTTAATAACTAATATACAGTTAATAACTAATCATAGTTATATGTACTAATGTACAGTTAATAACTAATCATAGTTAATAACTAATCATAGTTATATGTACTAATGTACAGTTAATAACTAATGTACAGTTAATAACTAATCATAGTTATATGTACTAATGTACAGTTAATAACTAATCATAGTTATATGTACTAATGTACAGTAAATAACAAATCATAGTTATATGTACTAATGTACAGTTAATAACAAATCATAGTTATATGTACTAATGGGATTGACTACACGCCCTCATGCTGCTGCATCATTCATTCATTCATTCATTTTTTGTAACCAATTTAGGGTTGCAATGCGTGAGACAGGGTACACCTAGGATAGGGCCACCACAGGGTAGGAGACAGACAGCCACGCCCGCACACACGCACGCACGCACGCACGCACGCACGCACGCACACGAGGCCAATGCATCTAACAACGGCAACGCCAGTCTTCGGATCATGGCGGGAAACCAGCGGAATCCGTCTTGAACACGGCAAGAACCTGCAAACTCTACACAGACCAGGACCTAGGCACCCTGGCACTGTAAGGCACCAACGCGAGGCGCTGAACCACCATGCTATTCTGCACTCAACTTATCCCCCTCACATTGCATGAGTTATTTACGGTGTTAAAGATCAGATTATTTAGGACAGCCACCACCCCCACCCCAAATCTTTTGAGATCTCACTGGGTGGGAACAATTCCACTAATATAGCCAATTTGTCTAATCCTCCATAATTACTAAATCTTTGTCAGAAAGCCAGGGTCTAACATCCCCCATTTAATGTCTCCTAATGCTGTAAAGCACTTCTAATCTGATTTAAACGGCAAAGCCCAAAACTGCAACCAAAATTTCTAATAATTTTCATTTTGAAACCTAGTTTAGTATAGTGGTATATTGTAGTATGATACCTGATATCCATTATGCTTTATAGAAACACAAACTTATTTAATTAAAATGCACCTGGCAAGGAAGGAGTTAATCTGGTGCCTGTCTCAGGCTAACCCATCATTTATCTACTACCCTTCCTGTCCACCTGTGGTCAATGTCAGGGGTGCATTGTGACTACTATAAATATATGCTTGGATAACACGTCTACCAAGTACTACACGTTACAGCCACAGGGTCCCATCAGAGCAAGAAGGCCACCCACTGCCCCAGGGTCCCCTCTCCAGGAAAGGCAAAACGTCATTAACTGCAGGAGTTAGCTGAAAAACCATTGGCCGTGTGTGGTTTTAGCCGTCATGTTTGTGGAACAGCTTTCACCTCCAGCTGTGTGACATCATTGGGCAGTCGACGCCCCGGTGCCAGAGAGGGGTCGCTGTAGAAGAAGTCAGAGGGAATCATGGCTGGTACTGAACGGGAGGAGAGAGGAAAACAAATACAACAGCAGAACAATTAGTATTATTCAGCACCTACTGGCAACGAAGAACATCGTGTAACCTCGACAATAATGAGATATGAATTAGCTTATTATTTACCTGTGGAACACAACTGTACGGTTAAAAACCAAAGACACAAAAAGCCACATGGGTTGAAATGCACCTGAGCTCACCTGGGAAACCCATTTGTCCGCGGTTCCTAGCTCGCCAGCTGCACTGCATGGACCCAACTGCCATGTAGAGGGACTGGAAGGACGGATGATGGAGGGTTCGAGAAGAAAAAGGAGGGAGGACAACTTCCTGCCGCTTCTACACAGAGAGTGTGAGCAGAAGAGATGGTGACCAAGCTAAAAGCCGGGAGGTTCAATCCCGCTGGAGCTACAACAAATGGAGCTGTTAAACAAATACTGGGCCATATTTGCCGGGACCAACAGGTCATACACAGCTATCATTTTCTCAACACAATTAGCATGCTTTCCGTTTCAAGGTGACACGATGCTCGTAATCATTATCATACACATTTTGGTCCCGCCTTAATCTGAACCGGCTGTTACCGGTGGAGGATGTTGAATCATCGGTGAGGATACTTCTGCCTTTCCGGTAGCTTCGCTAACTGCAACCTTTCCAAAAGTGTCGCGGCCTTCTATTAGGCCTACATCACAGCCAGCCAGGGTAACAGGGAAGGACATCGTTTTACTGGCGACAACAAAAGGGGTTTTAGAATTAAATAAAATCTACTTTCAAAAAATATATATTTATATTCGACAGTGCAGATTAAACAAATTTAAAAATCAGCAATACAACTTAAGTAGGCTATATTATTAAGATATAAGGAGTGCAACCCTCCACAGTACTTGAAACGGCCTCGTCTGATCAATTAGCACACCCTAGAATTGTGTTCGTAAACAAGCTGGTGGAACACTGGAGTCAACCGTTTTAAATTACCTTAAACATTTCGACATTAACCGTATTAATTTGAATGAAACATTTTAATTTGAATTAAACTTTTCGACATCAGCCGTCTTAAATTGACTTAAACATTTCGATATTGCCTCAAGAAACCTCAACTCATCGAAGTCTCGAGAAAACAATGCGTCGCATTAAAAATTTAACCAACAGCTTTTAGTAGCCGAATTTATGTCCATATCGGACATCTTTCAGCAGGCTAATACGTTTTAGGAAGACAGTGGAAAAATGTTTACGAACATATTTATTATGTCACACCACATTTGCTTTTACAGATCAACTTAATTTTATTTATAACTACTCAACTATTAATTTGCAAAAGTAAATTTCTGAAGGTACAAATCAGTTCACACCGATTTTTTGTTCTACGGGTCAAGATTGAAACACTACGGAATTTAAATTTGAGTAACTAAATAAAAACAGACGTAAAGCGCTAGAATGCATTCTACCAGCTGTTTCTAAACAGTTTAATTAGCGCAGGGGTCATTAAAAGGATTGTGGTGACAAAAAAAATGCTATCTTAATTTATTGGTTGCTGTTGGGCTTACTGTTGCCGGTTCGAGCGCTGAATCGAATTAATTATGGCGTTTGGATTTCATACGAAGTAAGTTATTTATTACCTAGGTTCCGCCGATGTCCTTGTTAGAATAATGATTTTATTTTTATAAGTGTTACACAAACCTAATTAAGATGTATTCTTATTTATTCAGACGTTTACTGCTTTTGGTGTTAATAGGAGGCGTAAGCTGTACCGTTCCTCCAAGGGGTAAGGCTCCAAACTTCTCTTTGAGAATGGTTACGGGGCTTAATACAATGGTTACCTTCGGTCTTCTAAACATTTTCTCGATTGGAAAGTCATCCCTCTTCTGCAGACTAGCGATTTTGCTGACCCTTTCAATGCAGGTGCTATTGAGATTGAGTGCAGGGATCGATACATGTGGATGTCCATCGATTTAGCATTTGCTGCTAGCACGTTGCGCATTGACGCATTAGGTGAGTAGCTGCGTTTTGCAATGACTTCAAAATGTGCTAATTCATTTAGCATTCTACAGAGGCGCTCGGTTGTCTATAATCACAAATGCGAGCTTAACTGTGACAAGGTTTTTAGTTTGGTGCCGGTGTTTAGCTGCGTTTGCTACCAACTACCAGCTATGCTCCGATCTGTCAGATGATGCCGGTGCGCATCCACTGGCGGAGGAGTATGGATCGGAGTGTGGCTATTCCTACAATGCGGGCCACATGGGTGGCCGTGCGGTCCTCCGGGCCTCCTACTTCTCCTGCCACACTCGGAACCAGGCAAGTTCACAAAGCGAAGCTGGAATGCGGCTTTGGTGACGATCTCAAAGTGACCAACCTGTTTGTCTTAGGACGATAGGGTGTTCCTTTTTAGGTTTAACTTTGTCATGGCTGACGACTACAACGAAGGGAAAACCTGCCAAGTGTCAAAACGGTGCACCCAGCTGTTGCCTTGGTCTCCCAGAGAGGTTGTGTGTGAGGAGAACTACATGGAGGTATGAGGGGTGTGGATCTTTGTCTTTAGAGACTACATGTGATCCTTCTATACCGGTTTGTTGACGTCCTGTCATTTAGGTGTCTGTGGCAACGGGGATGTCCTGCACACCCATTGGTGAATCCAAACCAGAAGTGTGGAATGCTTCGCTGTCTGTTGTAAGTGTGTTGTTGTTGTTTTCGTCATTGTGCCGTCGCGTTGGCGCACATGTCGCTCACATAGGCGGCCTATTTGATTGGTCCTTGGTGGTGTTTTGGAGGTCCTGCTTAATTGGCGTCAGACTTGGCATGAAGCATGTTGAAATGAAAGGATTTAGAGACTGCAAGACTTGGTGGTACTGCAAGCCTGCAGATGCCCGTGAGAATGATGGAACGCATGTGTTGGTGCTTTGGTCTGGCGGGGCAGTGGCTTCTCGCACTAGACGGTGCGGCGTAATTGGCTGTTGTGAGCCGTTTTGGTGCCTAATGCTGCCGCTGCCATTTAAAAAACATTACTAGATTAAGTGTCTGTGCGACGTAAAGTTCTGAGAAATTCCCTTTTGTTAGGTCCGTGAGTCTGCCGTCTCTGTCTGGCAAGTGATGTTTTTGACGGATGGGCAACTACTGACCCCCATGTCTGTCGGTGATGCTCGGAAGCTAGGCTATGTGATAACCACCACTGTGGCACGGGTTGTGTTCCGCTCAGCCTTCAGACAGCCCCACTCCAAGATCATCAAGGCAAGGATTCTAAAAGATTACAAAATTCCCTGTCTTTATATTCATTATTGCATGAACCACCACAGTTCTTTATACCTCCCCAGGTTAACGGGGTACTCGTGGAAACCATTCATGCAGTTGTGTTCTTCCGTCGGAAATGGATGGTGACGATGCTTGACATGCCTACTGCTTGTACCGCAAGTAAAATGCTTTTACGCCAACCCCATTCTTTAAGTAATGACCCTTAGCTTGTCACGTTATGGTGCGCATACTTCTAGCTAATCTTCTTGCAGATGCTGGTTCCTTTGACGGTGCACATCTGTTCTGGGTGACTCCCACGGTCATGACTCCTCTGGTATATGATCAAGCTGACTTTCTGAGCAAGAGCATCAGCATGGGTGTGGAGGGACGGTTATTGGATGAGTATATAGCAGACCTGAGGGGTTATTCCCTGGCTGTTAATGAGGCTACAGTACAGATTGGCATCCCGTTTGCGGCTGAAGGAGGATACAGACGGGTGAGGGCCGAGGTTCACGTCGTCATTTGTGCCCAACGGGCAACATTTGAACTTGGACGCAAGCCATTGCATATGGCGATTCAGTTGTACTTTTCTTTTTCTCTAGAGTTTTGTCATGCACAACATGTATCATGAGTTCTATGTGATCTACCTGTACTATGAGAATCTATTTACGGACGCTCTTGCTGCTGAAACGCGACACCGCCTTTTCTTGACTCTCAGCAGTCCTGTGTTACCTCGGCTGCCCTTCACCCTTAACCGTAAGTGCTCCAATTTGTGGGGTAGGTTTACGTTTTTTTACATGAGTGTATGTGCTCACATTTAGGCTTCGTATTTAAGAGCAGAAAGACCACTGCTGTAGGAAACGTGGTTTGGGGTGGAAATGGCATCTGAGTACTTTGTTTTTCAGAAACGGTCCTGGAGGAGAATACCTTCACAGTGTACCTGGGAAACTTCCCTTCTGACGTGGCCTTGGTTGCAGTGACCCTCAATGGGCAGCCCTTCACTGTTCCAGAAGCGACTCAAAGCGGCTACACCATTATTGAGGTCCCACTCTACAATGGAACTCATGCTTATGTTCTTAGGGTGCCTTTTGAAAACTCCATCGTACCCAAGATGGTGTGTTTATCATTTTTTTTTTAAAAGCTTAAATGAGTGGGTGTAACCCAAAATATGTCACACTTTTTTGGTTTGATTGTAGTATGTTACAGAGGGTATCATCCAGTACTTTTTGAACATCAACTATACACTGACCATCATTCCACTGGAAGACCCCTTCTACCATCTGGCTTTTGTTATGGCTCAAATAACAAATGTCTGTAAGTTGACCACACCCTTAAACTGTGTGTGCAGTGAAGCATCACCCATCAGTTCTGACACCCTGTTCATCCTCAGTCCCACCCAATGTGAGTGGTGTCTGCACAGAAAATGGCATAATCTTCAAGGTTGACCAGGTGGCCCTTGGGTATCTGTGGAATCTGGGCGTTGGGCATCATCCCCTCACACCTGAATTGGCAGCGCGGCGTGGCTACATCATGCAAAATGACGGCAGGAGTTTGACCTTGGAGGTTCCGGTCTTCACGATTGGCTACACCTATGAGGCAAGGCTGGCCAGCATTCTAAGCTCAAGCCCCTCATTGACCCAACGAGGCGCAATACCCTTTCTCTTCCCTCCCTTCAGAATATAACCCTGGGCCAGTTCTTTGGGACCTTTGAAATCCTTTTGAGGGATGCAAAGACTCTAACAGTGCAGAGGTCGACTGCGAAGCGGTGCCCCTTCGAAACTAATGAGCTCATAGGTAATTCACAACGTGGCATTCGCAATACTGTCTTTTTTTTACTAATGATCATGGATTGTTCTCTTCACCGTTGTTATACCTATCGTCCTTCCAGTGTGTTCCACTAATGGCGTGATGACTCTGGTGACCAGTATTGCAGCAGTCCTTCCTGTAGATCTAAAGGAAACCACCCTCCTGGACAGAACCTGCAAGCCTCGAGAGTCGGAAGGCGTTAGAGTGCTCTTTGAATTTGGAGTGAAGACTTGTGGAACGAGTGTCACGGCACGTGGGCTGTTGTCAGGGTTCCCTGTACCCATCTGCGACCGTTTAACCTGGTTTCTGACTGGACGGGATTTGAATGTCTCTCCTGATTCTGTTCCAGGTTGACGAACACTATGTGACCTATGAGAACGAGGTCCTCCGTTACACGGCGCTTGTTCCAGATGCTGCTCTGGCTACTGTGAAGAACTCTGACTTCAGGTACCGCTCACCCTTCTACAGTACGTGCTCTTAAATTTGGTGACGCCCGTTATGGATAAGTGCTGGTGACGCCTGTTATGGATAATGTATTTTGTGTTTGTCTCCAGCTTTTATTTTCCCTCTTCCCTTCTGCAGGCTGACCATAACATGTCGCTATGAAGTAAGCGATATAAACAGGCAGTACTTGGACAGGAAGGATGTGTTTGAGAGGCCTGGCTTTGGTACAGTGAAAACAAGCAGCACCTCTGCCAAATGCAAGCGATGATGTAGCTTTGAATTACTTTCCCCATGTGTTACCCCCTGGATGGGGAAAGTCTCTGTTTTCTCTCGTAGTTGTTCCCAAAGAAGTTCGATGCCCCTACCGGCAACGGTCTTCTGCAACCCAACATTCAGCCTGGTCAATATGTTCACGTATTCAGACAAGCCTGAGATGGGTCTTTGACCAGAATGACCCCTCATTGATTAACATGGTGTCTAATGTTGACTTGTATTGAAATAATAATTTTGTAATACAGAGATTTCCATTTAATTAAATTTTGGCTTGTCTCTTGTTTCACATCGTCATGTGCAAAGGTTCTATGCCCTATAGTTAAGAATTTGCCTGAAGCATGTGTTAACAGGTCTTGGGTAACATTACCCCGCGATGTGCAACATTATACTTGCGCTCTTGGGTGGGGGAGAGTTATACAATAGACTTCTGTAGTGCTGGGCTGCCTCAGGGTTCCTGTCAGGTCTATTGCAGGCCAGTCACTAGTGCGGTGGGGTGCAGTAGGGGGGAGGGGGTGCCCTGCCACAGTGGCTTTTTAAAGAATGGTTTTTGCATACACAGCACCTGTGGTCAACCCCACTTCAAGGTAAATCAGTGTTTGAAAAATGCACCCTATTTATTGACGTATAAAGATGCTAAAAGCAAGTTAAAAAAATGCTGACACCATTGTGTTTGGACACTTCCATTGTCCAGTGTTCTGAGGGGGAGATATTGACAGACACACACAGTCTCACTGATTGAGCCAACCCCAGGCATTGATCTTACATCCTGGAGTGTTCAATGATCAGATAACGGCAACAGACGGTGAGGCTGTGTGTAAACAAGGGTAGAGTTCTTTTAAGCCATGTGTCATCGGCTGGCATCCACAAAAGAATGTCCCAAATTGAGTGTCGCAAGGTTCCAGAGTCGCAAAAGCTCTAGCCACGGCAAGCAGATCAAAAGAAAAACTGGTCTGATGTCAAAGGGTTTTGGGTACTGAAAGATTGAATGCCCGGTTATGACTGGATGGCAGAAATACCTTGTTGACTAGCACTTAATTCTCATAATTTCCCGTAGTGGTTACTAACCTGAAGGCAAGGAAGAGCAGACGAATGCCTGTTATCTCTGGAACCCAGAAATTTAAACTCTGGAATTTAATGGCACGGTTACTTTTTGACTTGATCAGATACAGAGACATTCTCTCTCAAGACTTTACACGTGGGAGTGGGATTCACGCACACAGACATTATTATTAAAAGGGAGAAAGGCACCCATACTGTGTAGATGTAACCAATTGTAATGAGGGGAACTTCAGGTCAATCGCTGGCTGCTGTTGTGCATAATATAGCCATGCCATTTTGCCAGTTCAGGGGTAAGGCGGTAATTCCCAAGGCCAACCACCCAAAGGTACCCCTGATTCTGATGGTCCAGTGAGAAGATTATGCCATTTTCTGTGCAGACACCCTTCTGAAGGGACTGATGGTTGAAAACAAAAGATTACATTTATCAAGTTTGATACCAAACTTATTTTGCAGTTGGAAGGCAGGGTAACTTACTAATATCTTAGATTTTTCTCACGACTGAAACCAGGTGGTGGTAGGCATCTTCCTCCAACATGACATTCAGGGTGTAGTTGATGTCCAAGGAGTACTGGAAGATACCTCGTCCTATGCACCATTGAGATCATTTTATTTATGTTACACTGAATGAGTCAATAAAACTGGTCGGAATAACTCAACGCACTTTCTTGGGTACAATGGCGTCTTGTAAAGAAGACCCTGATAACGAGAGGGGTTCTATATGGTACAATAGCGAAGCCACTTTTAACAACCACTGGTAGATTTGGACACAGTAAAGAGTTCATTGAGTTCAGCAGTAACGGGATTCAGATCAGGGTGCAAGTTCCCACAGTACACGGCGAAGACACGTTTATCCAGTTTCTAGGGGTGTGACCTAAAATCATGAAAGAAGCTGAGGTTTTTTCTGTGCGATAGAAAAGGGAACAGTGCAGTATTTAGATGAAGTGGCTAAGAGAGCAGACGAGAATCTCCGCTTTAAAGCCCAGATGGCCACATTCAGGCGCTTTGAAAGGTCAAGTAAGTACCGAAGAACACGTTTGCGTTTATGCTTTTCAAAATTCTGGATATGGAAGTTTACGATCATGCCACATACGGTCAGTAGTCAAAGGTATCCAAGGAATGTATGGGGTGGCACGTGGCTCGAAGCTTCTGTCAACTCAAATTTGTCATCCTTCCAGAAGCATTTAAGGTAGAGCTGGACTGCATACCGACTGTTGTATTGATTGTTTATGATATGGTCTGTCTATCTGTTTGTTTGGGAAATGAAGCACGATGATTGGCATTGGGTTTTAAGAAAATGTTGTTTGACAACTTCCATTAGAGGAAAAGATTTTTAGCTTCTTCTCCACCTCCGTGGTTTTGCTCATCATGATCCGGTGGCGTAACAAAACGACATCTGTTGTCTAGTCATTTTGACTTTATAATAATTATTTATTGCCCCAGTTTCTTGCTTCAATGGAATAAGTGAACCCAGGCCATTAAACTGAAAGGCGCTCGACATGGTTATGGATTGAATGTATAAATTAGTTTTTTTTAAATCTTATTTGTACTCATCCATTTTAGCATAACATTCTGTATTGTATAGATGATAGTGTATTCAGATAATAGTGGTTGCTCCTCACAGTGTCAACACATGAAAGATTAGCCCCATTGACAGTTCTGGTAGCACCACCTACCCAGTCCACGGTGAAGCTTAGCAGAGCTTGGATGCTGTGTGTGACTATGGGCCTACAGGTCTGGTCCAGTAAGGGGGTGTGATTTGATTAAATGGGAGGGTAGTTGAGTTACACGTCAACTCTGGACTGCATGATGTCAATTATAATTTACCCAGGAACTCCGGGACAGGTGAAGTACACTGCTTTTGTGCCACCCTCAATGATTTCCACTTTCACCAGACTCCACCTTGACAACATTTCAAATTCTTAATTCAGAAAACCTCTTGAAAAGAGCACACCGGTGTATTGAAATCCATTTAAAATCTAAATGATATGAAACTTCATTCTTATAATTTATTTTCGGTGCATCCCCTCCTATCCAGAGTCAGAGAAGCTGAAATAAATCATCACCCAATCTAAATGTGGTAGCCAGTGAGGGACCCAAAAGCCATCATCTTCAACACTGAGAGCATCATCTTCAACACTGAGAGCCTCATCTTCAACACTGAGAGCATCATCTTCAACACTGAGAGCCTCATCTTCAACACTGAGAGCCTCATCTTCAACACTGAGAGCCTCATCTTCAACACTGAGAGCATCATCTTCAACACTGAGAGCCTCATCTTCAACACT
>JAOYSI010009176.1:0-33035 GCA_025775065.1 Hiodon alosoides | reverse complement strand
GTGCAGTGTAGACACAGCATCAACAGTAGCACAATGGCAGAAAGTGCAGTGTAGACACAGCATCAACAGTAGCACAATGGCAGAAAGTGCAGTGTAGACACAGCATCAACAGTAGCACAATGGCAGAACGTGCAGTGTAGACACAGCATCAACAGTAGCACAATAGCAGAAAGTGCAGTGTAGACACAGCATCAACAGTAGCACAATGGCAGAATGTGCATATGGTTGTTTCAAGGCACAAAGACACAGGAAGAAGAGCTTTAATAGCTCATGAATTTAGTCTGGTACCTGCACCTGCTCCATCTCTCCCATGCACTGAACTTCAGAGGTTTTAGATAACGTCTACATCCAAACATATCCCTCCTCCCCGTACACAAAGACACACAGGACACAGTTTGTGCAACAGTACAATGCATTTATTTCCCAGCAGCACCCATTCTTTCTCACAGTCCCAAGTGCATCGCCCCATACAGGAGCATACAAAAAATACCAATGCCAGGAAATACATATTTATAGTTTTATATTGCTATTTATATATTTATATTTTTTGTCCACATGTATTTAAAAGGTCTAATATCCTTTTTTTGCAGTAGTTTACTTATTTCCAAGTTCCAATCTTAGGTACATTCATGTAGTTTCTCAGAAGCAGAAGGAAGCAGAAATGGATCACAGACAGACAAAAACGTCTGTCCACGTTACATCCAGTCAACCGGCGGCCTGGCCTTAAGGTCTGTGTGATCCAATCCGGGCTGCCTAGATTTATAAACATAGCTGACAGACAGACAGACAAGCCAACATTCAGGCAGGACACCACGACAGTGCGTCAGTGGGCCGGATAGACAGCATGTCAGAAATTGGTGTGATGGTCGAGTACATCAACACTGTCTATAAGGCAGGTCATTCAAGTGATACTGTCAGAAAGTTCTTATCGAGAACTAAGTGACTTAGTGACTTCCCCAATTAATCAACCCCATCTTTGTCTGTGCAGGCAAGATTCAAGTGTGGGCGGCACTTTTAGTCCCGTCTCTGTGCAAACAAACCAAGCCAGTATACGACACACACGCACACACACGCTTACACTCAAACACGCACACACAATCATGCAGACACATGCATTCAGCATTTAATACAATTCTCAAGGTTGGTCAGATATAAATAGGAAGAAAAACACAAGCCAATACAAGTCAGTACAAATGCAAAGAGACGTGATCCCAGAATGGTCAAAAACATTCCCTTCAGACATAAACCCAAAACCCCACCCTGCCACCTTCCCAGAACCCTCACACTGGGGTGTGCTTGGTGACGTCTCACATGGTTTGTTTTAATCTCATTTTTTTGCAAGATGGCATCTTATGGCATTTTCACTTTTTTTGCTAAAGGAGCCAAGGCAGATTTCACCACCAAGAAGTAAACAAAAAAAGTTTTTTACTGATTCCGAAAGAGGTAGAACCCTGTAAATGCTCTGTAGAGAAATGGACAGTCAATACACACAAGAAGAGAACGGTAGATGGAAAATAACCGGTGTTTTTTCCCTCCCTCTTACCACCACCCAAAAAAACAGAAAATAACTTAAAATTATATATAAAAGCAATAGAAACAAATCTATCCAGAAAACAAGCTGGAAAAACTAAAACGTTTCATAGAAATGTTTGTGGAATACTGAGTGCACCTCTCTCTCCCTCACACGTAAAGGATCATGTTGTCAGGACAGTGCAGACTGTCGGAGGGATGCAAAGTGCGGCAGGTGGGCTGGGGTGGGGGAGGGCGCAGGCAGCTTTTGGGGTGCGGGGAGTCGCAGTCATCAGAGGTGAGCTCAGCGATGTCATCCGATTGGGTGTCAGACATCTCTAGGTCACTGCGGATGCTCTCCGGCTGGGCCAGGGTGACGTCGCGTAGCCCCTCTCGGAGTGAGGTTCCAGGCGATAGCCCAGACAGCACGCCGCCCCTACGTGAACTGCAGTCTTGAGGCTCCTCCCCTGGGCCTGGTGTCATGGCAACAGGGGGCTGGGCCAGGTCCTCCTCGCTGGTCAAACATAGGTGACTAGGTTTGGTCTCAATGTCCACCTGGATCTCCAGGTTAGTGCACTCCCTGAAATAAAAATGTAAAGGAATAAATATAACAATAAACTGACACAAACAGAATTAGAGCAAGTGCAATGCCAGCCTGAGAGAGGCACAGACAAGTGAAACTAACTAGAGGTGAAATAGAACATGTCCCATACCTGTCAGGCAGGTTGTAGGAGGAGGCAATGGACCCAGCCATGCCCCGGGTGCTGGCACAGTCACTGGCTGCTCCCAGGCTCCCCGTCTCCCTCCTGGCACTTTCTTTTCCCAGCTCCCTGCCCTGGACCTCTAACCTGTAATACAAGAAAGAAAGAGCAATTAAAAACACACCAGAAGGCTAGGCACGACAATCAGCTGCACCCAAACAGTTCACCCAGTATGGAACACACACCACACCATTTAAATTATTACTGTAAACTATGCATATAACGTTCCTCTACCATTGACCCACACCCCCGCGGCCCTCTGTGCATGTACCTGCTGTATTTGCCTGCTCTAGCCCCCAGGGCACCTCCAGCAAGGGTGTTAAAGCAAGGAGTGTCTCCCAAGCCACCAGGGGCCCCTGAAAGAGCCTCACTGGGTGAGGTGGTGCTAAGGCCACTGGCTCCACCTTCCAAGCTGCTCTCACCCAGGCTGGGCGACTTCAATGCCCGCCAGGCGTCTGCCACTGAAAGGCAAGGAAAGAGACAGAGAAGAGGTTGTTAGGTCCCATCTCTGCCGCAAATAGGCAGCAATACAACATCTTCTGTTAAAGCATGGCATTCCGATTGGATGGAGTGCTCATCAGTTGCTCACCCGTGATTGGTCCATCGTCCTCGTCAAAGTCTATCCGGACGCCCCGTCCCTTGCCACGGCTCACCCCACAACCCCCGCCTCGGCAAAGGGAGATGGGCACTACCCCATAAACATAGGCCAACATTATGGGCACGCCGATACCTGAGAGGACACACAATGCCACTGACAGGTAAGTGGTGTGGCAGTGAGAGCCTGAGTCCGTATGTGACTCCACTTCCAGCCACATCAGCCCATCTCAGACCCATTACACAAATCTATCCTTCAGTGGCTAAAGTTGCTGGTACTTGTAAACAGTAAGTCGCAGGATCCAACAGCAGGAATGTTTGCATGCGTGTCTGGTATAGACACATGACCAGCGCGGCCTCACTCACCCACGCTGACTGCTGCGATGACCGGGGCAGTGATGATCGACAGGGCAACGCCCCCAGTGATGGCGAGGTTCCGTCTGTGCCGAGACGTCTTCCTTCCCTCATAGTGAGAATGAATCTGAAGCATGGAAAACTCACATCAGAATCCGCTGCGTTATGGCAGGTCTACATCAATCATCACAGGCTTCAGGGAAAACCAGAAATACCCCTCTCTAACCATGACGGAACTAAAGACTTGCGAACTGAAGGATCTCATGTTCAAACCTGTTCTTATTAAAGATTTTTGCACTCACACAATAACAGTATGTAGTAGTGAAACATCCTTATTTTAACTCAGTTTCATAAACTGATTCCAATCTGTTGTTAACGTGAGCCATTCAATGGAACTTTCAGCTGATTGAGGTATACACACAAGGAAGGAACTGATGTACCTTCGAGCAAGCTAGATAAGTGGAATTTCTTTAGTCAATTTTAAGCTGCTTAAAACGAATAAAAGTTTCTTAATTTACGGATACAATATCTAAATGTATTTCGGGATCAAGGTGAAATTAACACAGCCAAAATGTCGCAACTCAGGCCTTAGTAATTGGAACACAGAAGGCCCATTGCAGAAGGTGATGATTGCATAGCTCCTGTTTGCGCTAGCTGGAATCAATGTTCCCATAATACCATATCTATATCGGGTATGCCTGATCTCACCTTGCGGCCAACGTAGACGGGAATTCCGATGACCATGGCAGGCACAGCAATGCCAGCGATCAGCGTGATGCCCACAGGTGCCCCGATCAGAGTGCCAAGTTGCCAGAGGATCTTCTTCTTACGACTCCATGGTTTCTTCCCCCAGAACGTGCAGCCAGATGGACTGAGAGAGAGAGACATTTTTATGTTATTTTAATTCACAAATAAAATGCAAGCATGCAGAAATTTGAATAAAGTCTTTCAAAACAAGGTATTTTTCACTTCTGATTTAGCAAACTTAAACTCAATGGCAAAAGCCATCAAAGACTATTTTAAATGCCCAAATGTTATCTACATAATCGCAACTTCCTCCTTTCATTAAACACTCATTAAATTAAATGTTAAATGTGTTAAGGTTATAAAATGATAAACTGTAAGGCACACCAAATCCTTTCAAATGTTTTAAAGAAAAAGAGAAAACGATAAAACAATAAAAGAGAATAATTTGGGTTTATATTGAATCATTTAACTGAATCTTTGTAGTCTTTTTTAATTTAAAAAAAATCTTTTTTGGTTTACACTTTAAAGCTCTCCTCCTTAAAAAAAGCAAACTCAAGTCTGGCCAGGTCTGAAAACCATAAACAAGCCCACACTAATCATGCATGAGTATCACATAGAATCCACAGGGAGGCAAATCAAACCAGAGCCTCTCCCAAGCAGCCTTTTCTCTCTGTTCTGCCATTAATCAGTTTGTCATACTTGCCAGTACAGACTTGCTAACCTAAAGCTTTAGGCTTCAGACGATCCTACCCGAAAAGTTATTACTCCCTCTGTTGTTTCTGGAACAAAACAGCCTTGTTATACAATAAGTAAGCAGGATGAGTAATGGGGAAGGACCTGTACTTTAAATCCAGGGAAGGGGACTAATGAGGTACCCCTGACCAGAGCACTGGAGTCCCAATCGCTTTATAAAATATCCAGCCGGCTAAATGATGAAATGGTGTTAAATTAAAAGATATTTTATAGATATATAAGATTAGTCAGTCAGGATAAAGATCTCTGCTGAGAGGATAATGTCATAATCTAATAAGAATTAAGACATAAGTAATAAGCTCATGTGAAAACCTCATCCAGATGCCCACACAATTCCTATTTTAGAAACGGGTATAATTGCCAAAAGTTATAACTGATTAAAAAAAAAGAAAAGAATGGAGAATATCCATTATCTGCTCAATAACATTATAATATTTAACAGCAATAAGGAAACTAGGGTGGGTAGAGGAAACACAAGTAGGAAAAGGGAGAAAGATAATAAAAAAAACACACAGTTAGCCTTAGGCTTCAGTATAGTTAGCCTTACTGTAACTGTGCAGCTTCACAGACTAACATTGCACTGAACTACGTACCTGAGGTAATGCAGGTCAGAGATTTCCTTCATGCAGAGCCAGCAGAACTCGCAGCCACACACTGTACAGGTCATGTGATTACAGCTGCCGTCGTTCATCTTGATGATGTAAGCACCGCAGCGTGGACAGGGCTTGATGTCATCAGCTGGAGACGAGGTACGCAGACATGGGGGATGAGACATTGTTAGCGTTAAACCACTGATCCACGTTTATAGCCTAGTCGGGCTGATAAAGCTTATTTTGAATGTTGACTGGGCTCAAACTGTCCGAGAAGGTGGAGAGGGTGCAGATTGTGAAGGCTCATTGTTTGCCGTCATCCCAGAAATTCGACCCTGAATATAAACCGTACGCATCTCTGAAAAGGAGATCAAGAGGCTGAGAGACAAGGACTATATGCAAGGCTAATAAGGTGCTTTTAAGAAGAACTGAACTACTTCAAAGACAGCTGAATGAGACACTACAGAATATTTTTTATAAGGGGTTTCCCTTTTTGGACAATGTTATCCTATATATTAATATGATAACAGCATTAGTGCCGCAGGTGGTGGCCACTAATATTCAACCAACAGTTTATTGAATAAATGCGCCTCTGAGACAATTGCAAGAATGTGTTCGCTTTTTTCAGTTGAGTAACCTTTCACAGATGTTGGTTATGGCAGGCTTAGGTCAGTGAGCAATGGATTAATCTCTGTCACATGACATAATATCAATAATTTGTGGCACCTGGCAGCTCCAGTCTGATTAGTTTAAAAAACCAAATGGTAATTTAATTTACTTTATTTCCCCTTTTATAAATATGGTTTCTGCTGGCTGTGATTCTGGCAATAAAGACAGAGAAAAGGAAAGAGGAGCAGAGAGTAAGTGGAGGACAGTCACAGGGGAACGGCAGAGTGATAGAGGCAAGCAGAGATATATTAAAAGAGAAGTAGATAATTACAGGGAAATGCATAAAAACAAAAGGACAGGCAGCCAGACAGCTTGTACAAACTTACTGGCACCCTGGTCCTGCGTGTAGCTGGGCGAGTGGTTGCTGTGCGCTCGCAGTGAGAGCGCCCTCTGCTGACGGGCCGAGTCACATGTCTGGTTGGGGTGCCACACCTGCTTGCAGTGGTAGCAGAATTCGGCACCACATCCATCCCTGCGGCACACCAGCCTGGGGCAGCTGGCGCATCCTGAGGCGATCACAGCAAACCTGGAGTGTAAAGAGAGGGGTGGTGTTGGAGGCAAGTCAATGCAGCACACAGTCACACAGTTAAACTGATCCACTTTAATTTGTCATTTATTTTCCCCTTTCCTTTTCTTGACTACTGCATGGCATGGGCAGGGCCTATTACTAGAAGCTGAACACTGATCGCTGGGATCAGAACTTTTAACACTAAAGATGGCTTAATTACTACAGTCCTGACCAACACCAACTGTGATAATTATAACAGGGTGAAGCACAGCACATAAGATGTACCTACAGCTGCTGCTCAAATGCTGGCAAGTTCAAACTCATCACAGAAGCACTGAGGGGACCATTTCTGCTACTGAAAGTTTTCCCCATAATATACTGCATAGCACTGCTTTAATCTAGTTTGAACTCGTACCTTATTTTTGCTTCGTTTATTTGATTTGTCACGCTACATCCTAACCCGCTAACTGTGCCCTCATTTACAGAACAATGAATCAACTTGTTGCTGCGGAAGGAGCCATGAGTTGCCTTTTCCTCAGCATTGACCTGGCCGTTCATTGGTCAATTCAGCTCAAGTAGAACTGAAGAATTAGGGTAGAGGAATTTGTAAGGGAAAGGAGGTCAAAACAATTAGATTTGTATTCATGCATGGTTGACTACAATCAAGAAATTTCTGAAAAATTTCAGTTTAATTATGGGTTTGAGAGAGGGGTTTGTTCTACACTCAGAAACACCAGTATATATAAATATACACATAGATACACACACAGACTGCCAGTTGGTACCAATTGCTTTTAATTAAATCTAAACCCTTGTTACCCTGGCAACGTTACCTCTGCACTGCATCCCAGTCACCGTAGCAACTGATAGCCAAGAGAAAAGCGTAAAGTCCTCACATGCTCTAATTGGTCGTCTTACACTGTCAGTCAAATAGAGCTGTAGCTGGTTGGGGCATTCGGAGGGCAGAGGGAACAAAGCATTCTAACGCTCTCACGCGCTAACACACATGCTCAGACTCATACCTCAGCATGATTGGGTTTCATTCTCCTTAGGGAATGATAAAGATCAATACGCTGACCTCAACTCTGCCCAGACAGAGACTCTGAGAGAGATATGGAGAGAGAGGTGGGGGCGAAAAATGAAGGGAGGGGGTAATAGAAAGCAGGGCGATAAAGGACAAAGAAGATGTGTGTATGTAAGCGTGAGGTGGGGCGGGGGATGAAAAGATCAAACAAACAAGTTGGTGGAACCTATGTCTTTTCTCACTCTTCACAGGTTTCACAGGCATGCCGTTTACACACACACATCCAAGGCTATACAGACACACAAGCCAGCGATACACACCCCACGCCTAGGTCAAGTGACTACCTCTGGAGTCAGGGAATCATTTCCATTTTTCCCCACATTGGCACTGGGTTTGTAAAAATGTGCTATAACAAATTAAATTTGATTGATTGATTAAAGTACTGTGGTAGTTCAAAATGCGTTTGGAACACACATACAGATAATGCTAATAAATACCCTGTCACAAACTCTGTGAATCTCAAACACTAACCTACGCATACACAAACACACACGAACGAAGTACAGCGTCTCTTTTCTGAGTATTACCATAACATCACACATTGACAAACATTCACACATACTGCAAAAGTGGAAATGCATACAGTGACAAAAACCTCAAAACCTTCCATGATGCCTCTCATTCTCACACACACGGCCTCCAGATCAACAGCACAATGAGTCTCAGAAGCAGCAGCCACAACAGGTCACAGGATATGGGTAACCAATGGTCCACTTCTCTGCCCCTCAGGAAGAGACAGACATTGGAATCAGACAATCCCTGAATGTCTTTTTTTTTTGTGAAAACCTATTTTTCTATACTCCATCAGTTTCCTCTGAGTAGAACCACCATACAAACTCTTAAACTTCTAAAAATTTTATTCCCAGGACTCTTCCCAACATCCTTCCCACCTCCCACCAGGCCCTCTTCTCGTGCCTTACCCACAGTCCGGAGCTGGGCACCAGCGGCAGTCAGGGTCAGCAGCCAGACATCGGCGCAGTAAAAACTCCTCATACTTCTCCACCAGGGCAGCATCATCCAGTATGAGGGCAACCTGGCGCGGGGCCAGGCGCTCAGCACACTCAGGGCAGCTGAGTTGCACACGGCTCTCGCTGATCTCGATGCGCAGGTACTGTCGCAGGCAACACAGGCAGGAGCGGTGGCTGCAGCCCAGGAGCTCTGGTAGCTGTTCAGGGGGCTGCCGCACCAGGCACAGAGGGCACTCCAGCAGCTCAGGCCCGTGCAGCGAGAGCCGGCTGGAGGAGATGGAGTCGGCTGGGTCAGGACCGATGGGGGCAGAGTGGTTGGTCGGGGTGAGGGCCGGCGCAGGCACAGGGAGTAGCTGCTGCTGTTGGTGTCGCTGAGCCGTCGGGGTCCCTGTGCCCCCCTTTCCTCCCCGCGCACCCCGTTTGCCATGGAAGAGGCTGTGGAAGGAGATCCGACCCCGTTTCTTCCCTGGACCGCGGCATTTCGGATTTGGCACCCCACTGACCGAAGAGTGAGGAGATTCAGAGTCTCTCTCTGATCCCATCGTTGCCCCTGCTGCTCCCGGTGCTTGGTCTCGGCTATAGGAGATTCCTCTGTGTGTCTGGTACCAGGCAGCTCTTCACTTGGTTATTAGATTACACTCACAATCACAAAAGGGGGTTTTGTCCTCCTGTGAGAACTCACACCACAATTTTACCCAGTCAGCAAGTAAATATTTCCTATATGTTTGTTTTCAAAAAGGAGCAAAAAGTTTTTTTTGTTTTTTTTTTTAAACAAATGAAGTGAATTAACCACGGATGGAAAGATAACTGAGAACTCAGCCGTTGGCTGAATGTGAAAGAGAAAGAAAAAGCCCAGTAAAGTTGCCCTTCCCACTCACCCCTCAGCTTGCACACTTACTCTGTGGCGTACGTTAAAAAAAAAACTGGTAAGGCTTTACCTTAATATACACTGGACGGTGGGTCGATTCTCATTTTAAACTAATGGTCAGGCAGAAGAGATTTCAATCTTGTATTCCAGGAAGATTTGACCCTCTCTCTTTATTTATACATATATGTTCGTTGTTAATCCATTCAAAAAAATCCAGCCAAGAAGATGTTACTCAAAAGTAAAAAAGAAGGAATCTTCTGTGTCCTCTTTCGTCTTTGCTTATCTTTCCTCCGCAGCCTCTCGGTCTGTGTGGTGATCTCAGACGTTCCTTCTACCCTCTCGCTAGCTAGCACTCGCCCCGTCTGTAAGGAAGGGAGAGAACAGGAAGTTGATAAAGAGAACAGTCAGCCAGCAGAAGGAGCATGCTCAGTGTGACACACCTCTGTCCCTCCCTGCCTCCTTTCTTTCTATTTCATTTTTACATAAAATACAGAAGCTGATTGGACATGAACAAACACGCAGACTGACATTCTGCCTGACAAAGACAATCTGATCAGCCACCTAGAAAGTGAATGACTCAGTGACCAGAACACACATATACACACACACACACACACACAACAGAAGCTCCAACAGACGTCCCTGACGGATTTCCACACGCACTTACTAATGAAGTTTCTGTCTCGAAGCTGCAAGGGGAAGGTAATAACGGTCCACAAATCTGATTCCTATGCATATACTTATTATTAGCATTTCATTTTCTTCGGTCTCCCCTCAGAAATTACTCTCTCTCTTTGTCCGTCTCTCTCATAGACACACACACACACACACATACAGGCACACACACTCTAGCTCTCCACTTCACACAGAGCTGCTATTGCCGTTGCCATGACAATCCCCACTATGAGCACAGCAAAAAGCGACCCACGCAGACTCTATGGCACTAATATGTACACTCCACCTCATACACAAAATCATAGGAGCTAATACATATGCACACACATACATAACACAACAACAACAACATGTGTTTCCCAGGACTCTTCTCAGGAGGGACGGTTGACTTTTCATCCAGAGAAGAGAATTACCCCAAATCTTTTTTGGGGAACAATTTTTCAGTTCAAACCACAAATGTTCTTTAGGGTTTGAAGATTGAGACGGCCAGACAATAAAATATGATTTATTTCTTTCTTTCCTTATATTTGTAATCGCCAATAGTGCTCTCTCCTATTCAAATCCTGCCATTACACACAGGGAGGGTGAGCCTTCAAGCTACCCCTAGTTTCACACACTAGAGACCATCCTGTCGGCACAAGTGGTTCAACGCCAATCGGAGGTTAGGCTAGACAACCGTAACCGAAAGGGCCAAGAGAAGCCACACCGATTCCCACTCTGCCAATTGAACATTGCCACTGTCCAGTCACTGTCACGATCGACAAATTACACCTGCTGGATATGAACCGGTCAACTCCAGCTCACAGTTTGATTAAACAAGATCTTTAGCTAGCGCCCTTAGGGTTTCGGCTTTAGCACAGCATGCAGTGCAAACAGTCCCTGGTGTCCGCTTTCAGAGCGATCAAAAATCATGGAAACTACAAAGAAAACTGGTAGATTCTGGTTTTTCTTTTTGCACTAGCATGCAATACAATATACGCATGATTATAAATGCTACCAAAAACATCCTCATACAGAATGCTGCGTGTAAGGGGAAAGAGGAAGAAAAATTAGAGCTATAGAAAGACTGGCAGACAGAGAGATAGACAAAAAGTGACAGACAGATAGATATTCTGTGCTACTTTGTTGAAAGCAACTACATCCACGCTGTAAACAAAAATGCATGCAGATAGGCAGGCACACGTGCACACACACCAGATGTGTCCTGGTTTCTTCCCTGTTCCCTTCCCTGAGGGATTTGCCTCAGTCTGGGATAAATCTCCTTTTAGCCATTGGGCAGTGAAAGCGCGAGAGTTGGTGGGAAAAGTAGAAGGGCATAGTGACAGAGGCCTTAACACATAATCGAGAACGACATAGTCAGCTTGCCAACTGCCATCCTGAGTTGTACTCAACACACCCATCTGATACCGGGTGGGACCCCCTTTGCCTCCAGAATAGACTGAATTATTTGGGGCATAAATTCTACAGGGTGCCGTAAATGTTTCACAGGGATGTTGGCACATCTGACGCGATGGCATCACGCAGTTGCTGCAGACTGGACAGCGATCCACAGCAATACAAGTAAACTGAACTCTCGATCATGTTCCTGGAACTGAGATTATACATTATCCTGCTGGAGGTGTCCATACGACGAATGGTAAACTGCATTCATGAAGGGAGGCACCTGGTCAGCAACTATGTTCAGATGCACTGCAGTGTTCAAATGTTGCTCAATGTGTGCCAGGAAAATATTCACGCCACTCTCCTTTGACATCTCTCATCAATGAGACTTTTTTCACCTCACAAGTCTGCCGCTGACTGGATTTTTTTGGTTTGTCGCGCCATTCCTGGTTATCCCTAGGCACTGTCACGCATGAAAAGCTCAGCAGGGCGGCCATTTCTGAGATACTGGAACCTGCACTTGGCACCGACAATTATAATTTACCCATTCCAACAGTAACTGAATGTCTTGATACCAGTCTGTCTGCATTATATATAGCAAGCCACAGCCACATAACTTACCATCTCTAGGAGCTACCCAGTTCAGGTGATACCGTTAGGGCACTGAACATGTATGCACACACCCAACACAATGCAGAAGTCTGTGTTCAGTGTGGCCAAGACCCGAGAAAAATTATATTATTTCTACCAGCACATATAAAGTGCGTCACTCTATGATATCCACCTTCCTCCACATACCTCATTCTTAATCTCTCTCAGTCTTTCGCTCCACCCCACCACCCCACCTCTCCACAGCAGGTAAACAAAAGGCAACCGATGCAAAACAGAAAAAGACACCCCGACACCACAATCGAGTGCTTTTATATACATTTTCAAGGTAATAACCTTCAGGTGGTGATGAAAGGCAGCCCCCTTGTCCCCCGAGGCAACGTTACTCTGCTGGCTTGGGAAACAGTGCTTTCCAAGTCGCATGGTCTACTTCTGCTCATGTGCCTGAGCTGACACCTCCATTGGATTCTGCACTCAGTCTAACAGTCAACGTAACGTAGAAGAAAGTCGTGTCAGTACGCTGCTCCCAATGTGTTCGGAGAAAATGAGAAGAGACCATGTTTCCATCCTTGTTTTATGTTTTTATACATATACCTGACGTATAAAAACACACAAGAGGAGCAATACAGAGTGTGTGGACATTACTTTCTTTTACACTAGACATTTTTATTGTCCAAAAGGTGTTTGATCTGATCTGCTCTAAGACAAAAAAATAAACTAATATCTTTAAGTCCCCAAAGACAGCAGGGAGCCTTCCAAACAAAAAAGCATTCTCAAATAATGTTGCCGCAACGTGAAAGCAAGGCTAGGAGAAAGTTGTGCACGCTGGAAAGCTACTGTGACCCAAACCAAGACTGCATTATCTTCTATTCTCATTTTATCTTGAGAGAGAAAAATGCCTAAAGAGACAGTAGTTTTAATAATATTTATAATTACAAATTATTTTTACATTTTCTCTCCAATTTGGAGCCTTGACCCTTACCGACTGACCCAAATAAAAAGAGAAGGGCAACCAGAATTATTTGTAAGATTATTTGTAATAGCCTAGTGTGCTAATGCATCTCAGCTGGTGACTGTAAACCCTGCCAGAGCACACAGGTGGATTTAGTAGTATGATTGGTCTTCTCCGATTCAATTGCCATCGAGCCACCAGTCTCTTTATACAGTGCAGGGTACACAGGCAGCATGAGAGACACAGCATCGACTGGAAGAGAGGCACATCCCTTACAATGGCACAGTCTGCCTCCAGGCACAAGGAAACTGATATGAGATGGTGGTTAGCGACAGCCGGATCGAAGGCCATCCGTTTAGATCCAACCAAGAGCTTTCGATCGGGCCAGAGCTTTGCCAGCTGTGTTCTCCTGGTCATAATCGGCAAATGACATAAGCCGGATTCAAACCTGCAACTTCCACATCATAGACACGTTTGCTTTTTTTAAAACCAATTTTAACTGAGCTATAAAGTTCACATATCTTCTGTAACTTTCCAAAAGTATCATAACCTGAATACTGGTTGACCTCATGTCAGTTATCAAAATGAGGTCGTTTTACAGCACCGTCAGTTGTTCTCCCCCAACCATGGTGTGTGCAAGAGAAAGAGAGAGAGAGGCTGAGATGGGCCCACGTCCAAGATGGTGCTGAGTGCGGAGGCTGTGGTACCAGATGGAGTCAGATTGAGAGCGAATGGCCTGGAGTCTCTGATCATCACGTCCTTCTCTCCTCCTCCTCCTCCTCTACTCAAGCGCCTGCTGCCACTGACATGCACGTGCGCACAAATACACATGCAAAACTGCAACCTTAAACTGCATGTAATGCCAACAACTTCCCCCTCATACACTGTTTCCACTCCATCATCACTGAATCTACTGTTAGGCAGACACAGAAAACACACACACAAACCAAAACTCCCCTCTAAAAGCCCTGTCTTAAACATTTGTGCATGATTATTGTACGTTTATACCCCTCTGACAAGAGCATGTGTGAGACAAACTGTGGATATGCAGACACTAACAAAAACCCAAGCGCACGCACAGAAACACACAGAGACGCTCACACGCACACACAAACACACTCACACACACTAAACACGCACACACGTGCAAACATGTACAATGCAAACACACACAAACTCATGCTCACACAAACACCTTTTCTCAGTGCCGCAGTACTCTCTGTACCGAGTGGGCAGCTCACTCCCAAAGCCTCAGCACTTACAGCCTACAGCAGCCAGACCAAAACGGCATCTCAGCACTTCATGATCAGCCCTATTTACAGTCCCACATATTCCATCTGTTGCCTGAAAACATGGCTGCCACGCCCATCCCCCTCTTTCTCACACACACACACACACACACACACAGATCAAGCAATCTATAACTTCTTGATCCCTACAGGAGTCAGCCGGGAGACACCGCTGCTGCTAGAAACTATCTAAAACTGATTTCATTCTGGAATCTGATTCCCAAAATCAGGACAAGGTTAGAGGCTTGTGGCTGTTCGTGCAAATGTAAATTTGATATTCATGACCGGTATTCTTGCAGGTTTCATTATTTGAGCAGGATTCATCTGTTCTGTGCGTCAGCCAGAAGGTGGCGAGCTTCAAAAGGCAGAATTCTTAGAATGATATCTAGTTTAAAAATATGCAACTCTATCCTATTAGTTAATACTCTGAAATTACGGAAACTAGATTTTTAAATATATATTTTTTCTTTGTTATGACCTCCCATTTCTGCAATGGAATTCTTATTAATATCACTAATAAAGTTCTGAAACCACTAAAGTTTCATTTCATGAGGGCAAAAAATAGGAACTGCATTTGAAAAAAAGAGAACAAAACCCTTTAAAAAATGTTTTTGTATTTTTATAAAACTGAGATCAATTAAAACTGCCACAGGCCGTCCAGGACAGCTAAGGAAAAAGAAACTGAGCAGGCAAACTTGCAGTTTCTGGGCTGAATATACTCACCAGACCCCCTCAACATTGTCTCCTCTCCAGTGAACAGTAGGTGAAAAAGCAACAACACTATAAAGACAATAAAAACCACTTCAATCTCTCTAACAACCCAACAGCACAATAACATTGTCACAGTCTGGTTCATATAGGAGGGCTATGCACCTAAACTTATGGAAGTGATTCCATTTCTTGTAATACCTTATAGCTTACCATTTTACAGTAAACAGGGGAAGCATTTTAGATAATGGGCCTTGTCCAGTAGCATAGCTACCACTCCACACTGCTGCTTAGATTTAACCTTTTCACAATATTGCTATGACACTATGGACTGAGTACTCTGTTCCTGTAGCCAAGTGATCCCCCCGCCCCCCCGACAACCAATGCTGAAAAAATGTCAAACATCATCACATTTTATTATTTTGTTGTCTAACAAACACTCTGATCCCGATTTTTACACGGTATCCATTTACAATTGGATATTTACTGAAGCAAATCAGATTAAGTACTTTGCGGTACAGCAGCAGCTATATTTCAAATTCGGCAACATTGTCTGATACCTTAACTGGTATGGTCTGCATCTTATTGCCACAATGTCTAAGCAGCATTGGAAGAGCTTTGAGGCTGCACTGGAACCTAACTCGAACCCGAACCCTAACCTAAAATCTTGGTCAGCAGTTCTCTGAAGAAAGCTCTCGTCAAGAAAGCCAACCCTTTTCCAGAAAATCCTAGTGTTGCCAAACAGTCAAATACCAAATCTGGGAATCTGTGGAAATTGCAAACAGAGGAAAGAACATAGACGGTCCAAACCTAAGATTGTAAGGGACACGCTTCCTGACAACTGTTGTCTCAAGTATTTTACCAAGCATGAAAGAAGGTAAAGAATGACTTGTCTATCTAGTGTTAGGTATCCTAGCCCAAACACCGTTGGGACAGTCAGACAGCGTAAAGCAAGAGAAGTTATAGGTTCAAGGAGTGGCGGATAGAGATATGTAAGGAGAGTTAAAGCCAAAGCCTTCCGCCTCAGAATTCAGCTGCGAAGCACACAGATTTAGGCAGGGCCTGGTCACTGTATCAACTGAGGCTATTTTTTTCACCCTACCCCCCCTTTACCCACCCCATCGGAGAAGACGCATGCGCCGTGCTTGCACATGTTCGGACACACTACTACTGGTACCCAAGACATGTAGGCTTTCCATAACTGGCACTCTTATACAGGAAACTCGCTGGATGCTACGGTTGTGTTGCACTTTGTTTAGTCTGCAGTGCGTCTGAATAGTCCCTCATTATATTATTATATTTAGTTGTGATTTTGTTACCTTAATACAATTACAAGACTAAGTGAAGTTTTTTGTAGGCGAAAATGATTTCTAAAATGACAAAGCCCGCGTATTAAATTACACGTTTACAATAAAAATAAATAATACATTCCGCTGATTCTGACCCATAATCACATCCGAGCACGTATGTAGTCGCCTGTAACTGCAAAACGTAGTTTTCATGTTATTGAAGCAGGCTACACGGAACCGTACTTGTATATGTATGGCCGAATATAAAAGTATTTCTAGAGGAACGACTGTTCACGAATAATTAGACTGCTTACGAATAATTAGACTGCTTGCAAACGTTACGTTACAATCGCTTACCTCACGCCCGGGTAACGGCTCTCTCACCGGCGACGTCCAGTTCCAGCACGCAGCACTTAGCCTCCTACGAAAATTATGGTTCCACCACAACCTACTTCGTTTTCCCTGTCACCATTAACGTCTTACAGTGTTTATGACCCCGGTCTAAAGTCAAACCAAGGAATTACTGAAATACAGGTGATCTACCAAAAGATCAAAATTTTATCGAAACATACTGCAGGGAATATCTCCGCAGCTTGCTTCTCTGCCTTTTTTCACTAACGTCATAGGGAAAGCCCCAACGCCCAGTGTACTCGGAAACCCCACCCCGTGACGTCATTGGTTTCGACTAACAAGCGTTTCTTGCCAGGCATTTAAACGTGAGCGCAACAGAAAGAAAACTAACTTCCTGATATTTCTAAACTGACAAGAGCACGGGACATTTTTCGCTGACGTCATCTATCGTTTGAATCTGATCGAAATCAATTAAGGCGGACTCGTACCGATACGCTGTAAACCAAAACAAAAAATACTGAAAAAATAACATTGACAAATAACGAACGCCATGTTAAAGTAAACGCCAGAAATTGTGATTATTTCGCATAGTTACATAGGAAGACTACGAAAACCAATTTATTCCTATTGTCATTTCCGACAGAAAATTTCTTTAAATTTATCTCGGGTATTGAACTTTTAGACCTAGCTGTCGATTCTTATTTCCTAATTGATCCGATGTTATTCCTGGGAACACATTTAAGTTCTTTACATTTTAGAAAATACATTTTACCAGTGCATTTTTACTTCACCAAATTCCTTGTTATCTAAAGAGATGTTTTTCAAAGATTAAAAAGAGGGGGGAAATTAGTTTATTAGCAATTCAATTATATTTATTTCCTTTTTCACAGAATGCACTACACCAACCACCCTTGGGAATCTGACTGATATCAAATGTAAGTGCTACATTACACTCCCCACCCTTTTCCAGAATCCGTGTTTGGAGGGGGTAGTAGGATCTTGGTGTCAAACAGCTGAAACAAAGGGGAAAAAAGACAAAAGCCTTTTAAAATAAAAAACTGCTGTCGTGGTTAATTTAAGGAGTCCATAAGTGGAAAATTAAAACGTTGCATTGCAAAGAACAAAATTGCAAGCCCTCCTTCTAGTGGACACAATCGGCACTGCGGTATCATTGTATATCTACAAGCATACCATACGGAGATCAGGTTTTGCCTTACACGTTTTTAAAATTAGTATTAAATTATAAATATAAATTCAAGTGCATACAAAATACTTTTCAAATTTAGCATTAACATGGGTTTAGCACGCAATAATCATTTATCAAGAGAAGCAAACTTCAGCTCGGGAAGCAATCCAATTAACATAGATCATGTACAAATGGATTGCAAATAAAAAAGTGCTTTTTATATAAACTAAAGTGTTACATAATAGGCTATCATTCGCTCACGGTATCCAAAAGTAAAAGGAGAGTACTGTTGTATCAAGAGATGACAAGGTGGAGAGAAAGAGGCAGCAGAAAAAACAGATCCATGCAACCTGTCTAGCAAGTTTTGCATTTTGGCCAATCCAACATGCATATATGGAGAAATAACCAGACTGATACATCCAGCCCGTAGAGAAGGTAGAAGAAACTCCCATTCTTCAGCAGTCTAAAAGGTCCAGATTTTCCCTGCTGCTGAATACAAAACACAGACCAGGACCTGCTGCCTTGTATTAAAGTAGGTGTAAAACCCCCAACCCCACACCATTTCAAGAGGCACAACCTCCAACGGTTTTGGAGAGTCAAGAAGTCCTAATCCTTACACTGGATTTCCTAATGCATCCAAATAATTTATTTGTTGTTCCCTCAAAATGCATTTAGCCATTGATGTCTGCAAGTTTTTACACCCGTCCCACCAGTCACCCAAGCCATTAACAATTGCACAATGGCTACTAAATCCTTCGGTCTGCTAAACAAAAACATTTTGCAAGATAACTTTACCCATGAATTTCATATGAACGCTCCCGCAAATCTGATATCAAATATAAAGTCGGCAGGATGGTCCAACCCCAGTGTTGTGGACAAGCGGTTCTTCCGTTCACCCTTGCTCCACTGGTGGTTTGTGTGGGGATCAGCAGGAGCAGAGAAGACAAAGGGGAAGAGAGAGAGAGAGCACAACCAAAGGAAAGGGAAGGGAAGGAGAAGCGAGTGAAGGACAGGAGGGAGGAGGGGCGTCTCAGGCTATACAAATAGCACCAGGTCTTTACAGGGAACGGCAGAGAAGGCAGCGAGGATGGAGGCGAAAACGAGGTCGGGACTCTGGGCAGCGTCAACGGCCCGGTGCAGTCCACGTGCACCGTAGTACTCGACCAGGGGTGACGTCTGTTTGTGGTACGCCTCAAGCCGGGAGCGTAGGGTAGACTCATTATCGTCGCTGCGACGGATCAGGGGCTCACCGGTCACCTGATCAGACAGAGAAAGGGAAGGCATCACACACTAGACAATTATTAAACTAAAACCATTTATTATTATAATCATCATCATCTCACATCATCCTTCATGGGCTCTTTGGGGGGGTTAAACTCCTCATGGTACGAACGGCCACTGGGCTGGTGGATGAGCCTAAGAAAGGAAGTGGAAGGGGCAAGGAAAAATTCAAATATCAGCACAACCCAATTCCTTTTAAAGCAAATTCCCCCGAACAAACTTCTCTTGGCTGTTCTTCAATATGCACTTATACCCCGGCATCTCAGTGCTACTCCCAATTACCGATATCGTTCCTCCCTGCAGCCATCCACCCCTACACTCCCAGTCCCTCCTCACCGGCCACAAATTCTGCGCACGAGTAGCGAGTCATCCACAGTAAACTCCACCACGGAGTCCAGCTTTTCCATACGTTTCTCCAGCAGGACATCCAGCTGTGGAGGCGGGACCATTTCCCGCAGGGCAGTGGGACATAAAAGCACAGGTGGTTAAAAAAAAAAAAAAATGGACCAGAAGAGCAGTTGTGGCATGACTTCTGAAGAACATGACTTCCCCCTCTCACCATCTCGGCCTGCTTCACAGTGCGTGGAAAACCATCCAAAATGAAGCCATTCTTGCAGGGTGCCGTTTCCAGGTTCTTCTCAATGAGTTCCACAACCATCTCGTCACTCACCTGTGAAAAAATGCTGTCACTCATCTGGGCATCTCTTAAAAGTGCATTTTATAAAACTTAATGTGTACTCAGCCCCATGCAAAAGTGGATACCACTTCTATTTTTGTGCTGTTGGAGAGGAAAAATAACAACCAACTTTTAAGTAAAGTGATGCATCCTCTCAGCAAAATTCAGCCGTTTCATTTAGCCAGCAAAAATAACACATACATTTTATTTTGGGTGAAATTCGTTAAAATATTAAAATATTTACTTTTTCTGAGCCCCTTTCCCACGATTTAACAGTTGTCACCACAGAAGCTCAGCACGATCATCTTTGGTCTTTAAATAACTAACCGAAGCTGTCTGGGCACCAATCTTACAACAAAAAACTAATATTCCACTGGACACTTCTATTGAATAAGGAATAGTATATGAAAGCCAGACAAACTGGATGAAAATATCCAAACAGGTTTTTGAGTATAGCATTAGATTTTTTTTATTAGGCTATTAGAAATGTTTTGGTGATAACCATTCCTGTTGTGGCACCATCATTGGTGGTTCCCCCCCTAGTTGGCTGGGTTCTGCCTTTGGTGGGGCGGGATGGGTTCGGATCACCTTCATGGCCACGTGTTTCCAGCACTCACCCTCTTTGTATGCTGCCATAGATATATGTAGCTGTGACCACTCACAAAGTTTCACTTTAAACATTTTCAAATTACTTCCTGCTTCATCCTGCTTCCATAGGTAAGCATTAACAATGTGCTATCTCTCCTTCGAGCAATCACGTGAGGCATCCTGCAGGACTGCATCAATTTCACCACAGCAACCAGTGGACCTTTAGACTGGAGTCCAGCCATCTGGACGCCCACCGCTCACCTCTGGATATTACAATGTCATGTAACTCCTCGACTGGAGGTCATCACACACACTATGGACATTAGATCCTTTAATTCAGCTCCTAGTGTCAGCCAGCGGAGGACGGGCTCCCCCATTAAGCTGGGTTCCTCTCAAGGTTTCTTCCTGCCAGCCTAGGGAGTTTTTCTGTGCCACTGTTGCCATAGGCATGCTGTTGGGGGGGGGGTCAGGCCTGGGACATATTGTATTTTTCTGTATGCAAACCGTCTTTGCAACAGGGAAACATGTGAAAAGCGCTTGATAAAAAAAATTGATTGAATTGAGGTTCATTTTAGGACAGGTGACGATGTACTACAAAAAAAAAATTCTGATAATACTGAATACTGGCACTCTATGTGCCAAAAACAAACAAACGTATGCGCTTAGAGATCGTTCTAGAAAATAATTATTGCTTAGAGTAATTAGTAGATAATGCCTCTCCCAGCACCCCAAACTAAAAGGTGACGGCAAGTGCCCTTTGCTATATTTAGTTTTAAAGTTTTTATTTGCGGCTCATGCAAGTTTAGTGTATAACAATTAACACTCAAATGAACATTAAATCTTTTTGCCATGTGTAAAGCTACATGCCAATGCCATTATCAACCATTAATAAGCGGAAACGCACAGCTTAAAAGAGAATCTATGGTTAAAAACAGTGCCATATTTGGTACAGAGGTGCATTTGTTAAAATATCTACATAATATCCAGTCATCCAGGGACCATATACTCTGTTGGCATTAGGCAAGGGAATTGAGCAATTTATGCATGCAGTCTTTATGCCCCTCCCACACAGTACCAGTTTTCCTGCATCCATGGTGGTTTTCAGCCTCTGGCCTAGCTCCGAGCCAGACGCCACCATTGCCCTCAGCATGTCACCTGTTGCCAGGTGACAGACGCAATATTTCTCTGCTAGACGGGGTGCCTGTTTGGGGAAGGATGGAGAAAGTCAAACAAAAAGCTGCACTCTAATAAAGGCGATTAGAGACAAAGGGACCTCAATGTCCCATTTAATCTCTGAAGAGGAAAAAACCATCGTGCCAACATTTAATTTCAGTCTGGCCTGCAGCATAGCACCTCTTCGTGACGCACTGCATCAGAACAAAAATGCAGGAAAGGGTATTTTTTGTTCCGTAAAGGAATACTAGGACTTTTTTGCTGACAGTCTGTTCTTATGACGTAGGAATAGTGGTAAGAAAGCAGACTGTTAAAAGGCCTCTCAGTCAGCCGTCACCCACAATCATTTTCATGATTTGGCACCTATGGTTATGGTGGTAGACATCTCTGCTTCCATAAGCCAAAAGCAGTATAAATGCATATAGTCAAATGTAGATCACAGATAAAAGTAAAACACTGGAAAAAAACTAATTATGATTACATGTACTGAATTCAGTAAATTCTTTAGCAAGGAACTTTAACTTTGTTACTGAAGTGTACTTCATGGGTAAGGCCTAGCGTCTGACAAGAAAAGAAATACTGGGAGACTGGAAAGTAACTTACAACATATACAACCAGTACGTGGTTGTTTCATATCCTGGGACAGACAGTGTTGTATTCTTGAGCAAGGTACTCAACTTGGAAAGCATCATTAAATATCAAGGTGTAAAAGTAATAATTCTGGAGAAACGCATCAATTAAGTAAATAAATTATGAAGTACACAAGGCTGAATTAGTACCCAAAAATCAGTCCAAATTTTCAGTCCAAGCCTGATTACATTACAAACGACTACAATTCAATGACGAAATTATTCCCTGACTACAGGGGGAGGGAAAGAATAGCGACGAGCCAAGTACGCCGTCCGTGTCACTAACGTAACCCTACTCCAAAGAGACTTTGAAACAATCACCTAAATCATGTTGCTAGCAAGTCTACCAATATAGCAACATTATCTACATTGATACAATAACACGCTCAATGAGGCCCCACAGAACGACTGTTTATCCGACTCTGTTCCCCATCAAGCTTTTTTTTTTTTTTTTACTTGGGTGCGATTATGA
The DNA here is from genome assembly GCA_025775065.1 of Hiodon alosoides. NCBI lineage: Eukaryota > Metazoa > Chordata > Actinopteri > Hiodontiformes > Hiodontidae > Hiodon > Hiodon alosoides. The sequence goes on along the minus strand of JAOYSI010009176.1, from coordinate 10,372 downwards.
ACACTCAGTTTATTAATGTCTGCAATGACCTTATATATGAAAATGAAAAACATATAAGCGCGATCCAAACGGCACGACGTCTGAACAACCGACAGACAGCATGGCCGACGCCGTAACACATGGGAAGTTTCTTTTTAAAATTCCTCCCAGCAAGTCCTACCTGTGTGCCTTTTCCAGCGCCAGGTGGTCCAAGCAATATGGCCCGAATGCCCTTTCGTACGTCAGACACCGTTTCACTTAGCTGGACGCTAGGAGCCATGATACCGGTCAGTATGCGTGAACCACAAACTAGACAACTACAGTAACCTCTCCCAGCCAACTCGGTCGGACGAAGTGCATCTCGTCCCTTACACTGACATTAGCACGAATTCCCGCCTCCACGTAAACGCCGTCGTCATTTTATTAGCCAATATTTTTGTCCGTCTGTAAATATTTTATTTTCATTGGCTAGCCGTCTTGAAAATTGTAGATGAAGTGACATCCTGTTTTTCTTAACTTTTCATTGGCTTGGGTACTTCTGGTACAGATGTTCATCCGGGACAAGTTGGTTCGAGGCAATTTCATGACGTGTGAATGAATGAACTTTTAAAAATTAGAATGGTAAATTGACTATATGAAGACAGTTTGACATTGTGAAGACCGTTTACAAAAATAATGATTAGTTAAATGGTGCATTCTTAAATTCGTTTACAATATACTCAATCCTCTTTCATGACCTAACGTATCAATACCACGTTTACCACCTCAGTCTAGTATGCCGACGACAAAATCCTGTTAGTTATCCATGGAACACAATCCTTTCCGGTCCCGTTCTCAAAAACGGTGGATGCACATTTATCTAATCGAATCAATGTACTGTGTATAGGTGTTTTATTTCTAACTGTATTTAATGCGAAATGGGCCGTTCCTCATGATTGTATGATTTTACATTAATATATACACATATTTGAGTTTTCTTTTTAGCCAGCACATAGATTAGCGCCACCTAGAAGGGTAAATCTTCACTTTAATATATTAAGCTAAAAGTTTGAATGTAGACTAATTATATGGCCCTTAATGGAAAATGTCACCTCTCAATAATAACAAAATTCTGAAAAACCCATTTTCAAAAGTACAACACCCAAACCACCGAGTGACGATTTATTCGGACATTCATATCTATGGAATGGATAGTTTAATTGTGACCTCGGAGAATTAAAGTTTTTCGCAAATGACAAAAAGCATGAACTATAATTCCTCGAAAACAAAGTTTATCCATATAGCCGCGATCAATTAAACATGGTGACATCTGTAGTTCCTAAACACCACCATAACTATTACGCAGTTAGGGTTATGCTATGTAATTCTTAAACCGAATATTGGGTCGATTAAACCGCGCAAAACCCAAGGGAAAACTGAAAATTGCGTATGACTAGAAAATTGAAAAAGAGAATTCCAATAAACTGGTTCTAAATATAGGTGATCGGAGTTGCAACACCTGTCCTGGAGTAGCTGGAAACACTGAACACTGTTCTGAGCGACCCAGCAAATCAGTGATAGTTGAGACAAGTGTTGTTATAAATATAAAATGTTGTGTATTGTATATCAAACAATATGGACATTAGATTGTTTAACGCAGCTCCTAGTTCCGGCCAGTGGAGGATAGGCTCCCCCATTAAGCCGGGTTCCTCTCAAGGTTTCTTCCTGCCACCCTAGGGAGTTTTTCCTCACCGGCATGCTTTAGGGGGGGTCAGGCCTGGGACATATTGTATTTCTCTGTATGTAAAGCGTCTTTGTGACATGGAAACGTGAAAAGCGCTTTATAAAAATTGATTGATTGATTGATTGTATCATATAGCTATCACATGCGTTCAATGTGCTACATTTACATCAATTTTCGAAACCCTGGTTACATAATGAAAAAAGGTAGGCTTAGTCGACAACGATTTTTAACATATCGTTTTTATATATATAAAAACAAAAGATACAAAAGTTTGTCAATCACACAGCTGTCCACCTTCCAACATCACCGGCAATACAAGTATGATAGGGAGGTATGTAGGGGCTGCTATGAGATTGGCTCAGACAGCACACATGGAACATGATCCCGTTACATTAAAGGATCAACACGTAAACAAACAAACCCATCTAATCCTTATTCACAGGGTCAATTTCCGTATAAAAGATCAATACTTTTACTGCATTAGTACCAGCACAAGGTCTCTAGTGTTCAAACTACAGCACATTATAAGATGGGGGAATCATAACAGGAAAATGTACAACCTTGTGGGTACAGCAGATCGAAGTATAATATGACAAGTTGCTAGTATGTGTGAGGGAGGGATTAATGTGACGCCAGTCTTTGTGCCAAAAGCATAAAAGACTAAAATATCTCAGTATGCCCCACACAGAAATTTTCATTCAAGTTTGTTTCTCACAGACAATAGCAGCGAGAAAAGCCAAACAAGGTTTTTCTCTAACATTTTCATGTAGGTGGTCACTCTTCAGATACCCTGTCCAACACAGAGTGCCATTGCAACTTGAGAATCATAGGACCTAAAAACTATTTTAAATCCATTTAAGCCGAGTTGACACCTAGACTCTCTTGAATGTACATTCATATCTAGTCTTACTATAAAATAAAATAAAGATGGAAAAGACTCAGCAGTTCAAAAGCAGTGTAAAGGGTGTGCGTCGTTCAGCTTGCCAAGTCTTTTTCGCCCCTTTTTAAAAAACAGTTCTTAACACACAGAAATTAGTGTGGATTGCCCATTATTTTCATATAAAAAAACGTAATTGAGATTCAAAACAATCAGTTGAACCCATCTCATATTCTCTTAAACGTCTTTACGGTGACCGCAGCATTGTGACTGGTCTGGTCCTGCAGGGTTCCCTCTGTTCGGAAGTCCCTATCAATAACTGTAAGCCACGAGACCTGCGTCAATCATCCACCATAGCGTCGTGTGTGCCTGCTTTGTCAGACCCGCGATACGTCAACAGCCATCCAGATGGCATCGTACTTGGGTATGTATACATATACAATTATATGCGTGTTTGTTTCTGTGTATAAACGTATCTGAGAGCATCTCTTTTTTCCCCATCCGTATGGCTGGCAGGTCCCTCTCACTCTGAGGCTTCCTCATCAGAGGGGGATGCATGCGTTTGTTCTCTGTCACGGTGCACCTCCCGCACGGTAAGGATACGAGTGAGCATGGTATCCATGATGCTTCTCTCCAGAGGCTGGGAGGAGAACCACAGGGGACTGTTGGGCACGCAGGAGCGCTCCGGCTGCAGGTAGAACAGGTCTATCCTTTGCTTGACAGAGTCTGAGCTGGAAGTGGAAGGTAGGTGCGGCAAAGCACTTGTTACAGGGACCCCATGAAACGCAAACGACCAGGAGGGAAAAGGCTCCCAGAGACAAGAGGAGCATGATGATGCAAAGACCATATTTATTTAGATTTGTAGTAATATACTTACCACCAAAGAAGAAAAGGGGTTTGAGTGCAAGAAGAGAAAGAGAAAGAGAGAGACTTACCACTTGGAAAGGTAGAACTCATACAGCCTGACAGGACATCGTAGGGGGTTCTCCGTATTCTCAGGCATCTCCAGCACCTCCTCCTCTTCTTCATCATCATCCTTCTTCCTCTTCGCAGGAACTAATGACTTCTCTGCTAACAAAGAAACCCCATATATGCAGGTTAGCATGCCCACCACACGCAGATGTGCACGTCGACGCTAACCCAGAGCGGGAGAACTCACCCATACCATTGCCATCCTTCTTGGGCACAGGGGGGTAGAAGCGCAGGAAGTTGCTCTTGCTGTTGTTTTTGAGGGTCTTAGTGCAGCGCATGACATGGGCGAAAGAGAGTCGGCTATGCTGGGCGGCAGTCTTGAGGTGGAAGAGCTTGGTGCTGAAGAAGAGCAGCGTGTTGAGCAGCACGATGGGGGAGTAGGCGCCCAGCTGTTTGCACTCCCACAGGTACTCTTCCTCCACCCGCGAGTGCAGACAGCCTGAGGACAGGGGGCACACGAGGAGTCAGTGCAGTGCACTGGAGAGCAGCACAGTACAAGTGCTCCAAAGTATACAAGTGGTCAATACAGTGCACTAGAGCTGGGGTTCCTAATTCCTGTTCTTGGCAGGCCATGGTATATAGGTTAGATTTCTGTTCACCCAGACACTTACACTCTTTAAAAAATGTGTCATAATTTAGACAACAATGGGTCCTTTTTTTCCCCAGTATTTTGGCTGACAGCTAAAAGAGCCTCCTTTACTAGGGTCACATATACAGATAAATAATTAAGATACAATTCAACTGCTAGTTTTAGGGAGTTTCTGCCTTGTGCTGGCAAGTATGCGCATGCATGTTTTATATTGCTTGTCATACCGTTGGGAAGTATGGTAGGCTTCCAGTCCTTCAGCATCTTTGTGATCTCTGAGATGAACTTGCTATAGAAAACATCGGTGAAGATGTTCTCTAACCGTCCGTTCTCAAACAGGTGCTGCAGACAAAAGTTTCGGCCAGTAAGTCGATACTCAGTGCCACCAAATGGATCACATCAACTGCACACATAAATGTGGTAAAAACCAACTAAGAGTCTTACTCGGCGCATGCAACACCATACCTGCTGAATTCCCAGGCAGAGGTAGAAGATACTATCTGGGCTATAGGCCTCCCCGTTGGGCCGGCGAACCTCGCAGACAAAGCGGCAGAGACCGTAACTGAGCTCTGCAGTGCTGCACTGTAACACATCCTCCTTTAGCACCATGGGTCGCACTGGGAGAGGTCAGGAGAGAGTGTTTTCAGACTTTATCTGTGTCAGCCAATAAATAATTCTGTGAGTGTTGCTTATGTCAACGAGACTTGTGCAATTTTGCTTGTGCAATTAGGATGATGATGAGAGTTTATGGGATTGTGTGCACAAGAGAGAGACTGGGATACTCACTGCCAAATCTGGGCTTCTCCATGTCAGGCTGTGCAGTCCTCCACTGGACCCAGCTCCTCCAAGCATTGACCCCGTACATGTGATGTAACCGCAAGCCACCAGCGGAGGGCAGTGCATCGCGGGAAACACCGGCCGCCACCAACGCAGCTGCGCGCTTCCGCCCCTATGCACACATACACAATGAGCTACAAATCCATTTAAGTTATTTGGGTGAGACTAGCAAGGGAGTGGGAACAGACAGGAGAGATTTACTCGTTTTCTTGGTGGGAAGCCGTCCCGCGGTCTCCGGCGGGTTCGATGTCTCGTTGTTATCTGGCTCGGCTCCTGGACCAGGTCGAAAGACTCTGCCACACCAAAGGGAATAATGAAACATCGTTGCATGGGGACCTTTATCTTTATGACCTTATCCAAGAACAAGACATGATTCCTAGGGGTTCCCAATGATATGGAGTAGCAGAAACACATATGTGGCTAGTTTCAGCTAACAGATGAAAAAAAATAAACACAGGGATTATGGAACTGGACCCAAAAGGGGCTAAAGTTCCCTTGAGCAAGGTACTTAGCCTGCCTTGCTAAAGTAAATACCCAGGTTTGTAAAAGGATAAATGGCAAAACAGCGGATTGTGCTTTATCAATCAGTATTTTATTTATTTTGTATTAATTAGCCTAATTTTGATTCGATCTGTTGTTGATAATAAAAAAAATGTTTTTTGAAAACCCGGGCCAAAAATGCAAAAGTTATTGCATCAAACCTCCCATTTAGAAGATAAATAATATTCAGCTATTGCGGTTTATTCAGCCAACACTAGTCTCCATTTCCTGCCCTGCTATTATCAGCAAGCTAGCTAGTTAATTTGCACATGTAGGATTCATATGCTTGCAATGCAAATTCAACAAACTATTTATCTCACTATGGAGTAAGTAAAGTAAGTAAATTAAACACTGACAGTATCTGCATCTTCATAACAACGTAATAGTTGAATATTATTTCTTATATAATTATTTATTATTTATATTACGGATAATATTCAGCTATTATGGTTTTATGAAGATTTAATGAAGGTTTGGCGTAATAACTGATTTGGTGTTTTCAAAAACATGTTTATTATCAACGCCAGATCGTGGTAATTTTATATATTTGTTAGTAAATTTAAATACATTAAATAAACACATACTAACATGGTAATGTTGTAACAAAACCTGTCTTACCCAGTAATACAAAATTAGGCATATTAACACAAAACAAACACAATACAGACTGATCAAGCACAAGCAGCTGTTCCCAAAAACAGGCCCCCTCTGGTTATATTTAATAATTACACAGGTATCCTCCAGGTTAATATATGCCTTTATCAGGGGTCTGCCCAAACTTCAGGGCTTTGATGTTTCAGGTATGAGAACGTGTTTAATAATTTCAGCTCCTTCAGGCGATGACCCCATATACCTGGTGTCATGCCACCTACTGATGGCTAGAGGTACATCACGCGAAACAGCTGCTTTGTTACAATTAAGAAAAGATTAAGATTTTTGACCAAAAAGGTTAGTCAAGTTCATAAAAGAAGACTGCATTAACCTGAACTGCTTCAGTAAATAAATAGCAACCTACATTAGACACTAGGCTAGCAAAGTCCTGCTAGATAAGGGCAAGTGCTTAGAAAATAAATAATGCAAATGTAATGTTATACATGTCTATTTACATCTACAGTTTGGTACCATTGATTTGTACAGGCTTCAAGATAATCCTTTTACACAGCAACTGCAACAGTATTGTCTGAAAAACCGCTGTGGTTTGAAAATATATATATATATATATATATATATATATATATAAATAAATAAAAACACACACACACACACACACACACACACACAAATTATTATGAACTACTGTACCTTGAACCAGATTATCAAATTTAAAATACTGACCCGAAAATGCACCAGAATTGTATGCAAGAAATGCAGGTCCAAATTTTAGGGCACGCTCACCAATGGGGTAGTCTGCCTCGAGGTCCAGTCTTTGGGGAGGGGACTGCACGGCAGGGGTCGTAGCAGGCCCCCCGGAGTCTGGGGCTCGGGCCAACTGCTGAGCACTTGACATGGCTTCATCCGCCCAGCTGTGCGGGGCAGAAAAAGCCTCCGTCTCAAGGTCCCCGCTGTAGGTGCTGCCCTGGTCTGAGCAGGGAACACAAAGATGCCATTAAATCAACATCAGTAAAATGTTATTGAAGGGTCAAAATGCCTTGAACAGCTTTAACTGTTAATGACTGCACAACTCCTGTACCAATGGCACCTACATAAAAGACACACTTGCTACTGCACACTGAATCAGGCCCACAATTTACATTTGCATTTTGGCATCTAGGATACGCTCTTACCCAGAGCAACGTACAAATGTGCAGTAGTTTTAGGGTTAACATGCAATACAAAACGGAGCCATCTTGCTCTATTGACAATGACTGAAAGCAGGTATAAGACTAATGCTGCAAAGAGATAACATATCAATAAACATGCTTAACTAATAAAAAATCTACCCATCATAATCTATGCCTAAACATCAAAATAAGTAAACAACAAAATTCCAATTCCCAAACAATTCCAAACCCATACCCTCTGCCCTCCCCCTCACAGGCCATCCCTCCCATTCCTTGTCTTCACCTCCATGGGAGACTGGCTTGTCCTTCTTCTCTTCTTCCTCAGCAACCATGTCAGCCATCAGAATAAGGTCAGCCTCGTAAGGATCTGAGGGGATCTTCTCCTTGATCTCCTGGATGGTGGCCACGATGCGCTCAGCACTGTCCAATGTGGTGGGTAGGAACATGGGTACTGGCACCTGGAGGGTTAACAGAAAGACCAAACATTTCCAGAGTTCCGGGAAAAGCCGCACTGACACACATACCCAAAGATTCAGAGACACACACACAGATGCGCACCGTACCGGCAGAGGGAGTCCCACTGGAAACGGGGTGTATTGGGTGTAGAGGTGCAGCGGCAGAGGGATGAAGATGGGCACAGGGACAGGCAGAACCACTACCTTCTGGAGCTCCTCATCTGCTGACCGACAATTTTGTCAAAGCAGGAGCCAAAATCCGTAACTCCATACAGTGTGCTCTTATCTATTGAACATGTAATCTACTTAGCAATATTGGTTAAGTGCAATTCTCAAGAGTATAATAGCACACCCCCTTCGGGCGGTAAGCCCATCTCTCACCTGTCTGCGTTTCGGCGCACTGTGTGTGGGGCTTGCAGATAGTCCCCTTGTTCTGGCTCATGGGCTTGCAGAGCAGGGCCTTGTTCTTCAGCACCCGAGGTGGAGCGGCTGGCAGCTTCAGGGCGTCCGTTTGAGTACTAGCCTGGGTAGTATCACATTTTTTGTGATTTTGAAATTTTGTGAGCTGAACATAGCTTGAAAAAGGCACTTTAATATAAACTAAGCTATATCATATAAAAAGCAGGAGGAAGTCACAGGTCTCATGTAAACCTGATGTTCCTGAAAAACTGCCTTCAACCCTCTACAGGCTCAACAATATCCTTCTGCACCACACAGGCAGGCATTAGCATTAACTCTCCAACTTACGTGTCCAGTGACCTTGGCCTGAGCGGTGGGAACAGCCCCTGAAAGCCAGAAACCAAGGATGCATAGTTAAAAACGATGAACAAAAGGGGTGGCCAAGCATCCATAAAAATCTTCCAGCAACACAACATCATCTGTGCCCGGGCAAATTGAAAATTTACCTGGCCACTTGAACAGCTACCATTACAATTATTGATGTCGTCCTAGATAGCGCTCCTCGATAATCTTAATCAAAATGTATATGTTGTTGTCCTGGTGTTGTCATCATTGAAGCAATAATGGAAGGCTTTGCAACAATAAATGTCAAGAGGGAAGTCAATGTATCAGTGAAATACCTTGCAGGGCCGTATTAGCATAGATGCTGGGCTGCCCGGTGGGGGCGCTGGCGAGGGAGACCACGTTGGCAATGACGGGCGTGGCCTCTGTGGACACCTGGGCAGACTGTGCGGGAACCCCAAGAGAGGCTGTAGATGGTGGAGCGGGGGCAATAGGAACTGAGATGGCATAGAGACAGAGACAGAGAGAAACAGAATGAAAAACAGGAAACCGTTCAAACGTTTACGGTAAAACTCAAGAAACGTGAGATTTGCCCATTCAAATAGAATTATAGATTAGCTATTATATCGCGTATTATTTAGATTACTCTAATTAGTGTATATACACATTTGCAAGCAAACAAAAATAATAAGGAGCAGCAAAGGCACCTTCACCGGCTGCTTCATCCACTCTCGTCCACATGTCATCCTAGCAACGACAGTGACCCTACCCACAGCCACGTGCTTACCCTGGGAGGCCACAACGGCAGTGCTGGCCCGTGGATCATGGGGGCTCTTTTGGCTGCAGAACTGAAGCAGACACTGAAGGTTGCAGAAATGCTTCATCTCGCCAAGCCACTTCAGCGACTCTATCAGCTTTCCCTGACGTTTGCACGCATCACACTTCGACATCTAAAGGGAGGGTTGAGGGAGAAAGACAATTTTCAATAGGTAAGGGTAAAAGGACAATGGGTGGATCTTCAGATGTTAAGTGTGATTGTACCCAAACCTCCGTGGACCTAAATTGTAAAAAGACTGCACCACACTTTATGGTAAGTACACAGCAGTCACGTCGTGAACCCACTTGGCCAGGCCTGCTTGGTGTTCTGACCAGGTAGAACCGCACAGAGTAGCATGAAATGCAGTGGGTCTGCTTGAGGGTTCTGACCTGATAGAAGAAAACGGTGTAGTGGGACATGCAGGCTTCCCCGCAGAACTCCTCAAGTTTGCCGGAGAAATGGTTGCTAACCACCTTCTGGGAGGTGTTGGCGCAGTAGGCACATGTTCTGCAGTGGTTCCCCCAGCGCTTGGCCAGGTCGTGCTTGTAGAGTAGCTTGCAGCCTGTCGAGATGGGAAGAAGGCGGGGAGTCGAGCAGGCCAAAGTCACACCGTGTTCATACCGCCGTCAGAGCTCCGTTCACTCACCCTCGCTGCAGAAGGAACAGTCCTGTTTGTTGATCTTCTTCACCTCCTTCACCACCTTCTCGATCTTGCAGTACTCACAGCGGGCCATGACAAAGTTGACCTTCTTGAACTCCTCGGAGCACGTCTTCCCACAAAACTGGAGCATCTGGCCCTGCGGACACACAGGCACCGATCACAAAAGATTGGGTCAGAAGTTTCACCAACAGGATGTTCAGAGAACCAGAGGTACAGTTGAAATACTACCGTTTCTACGGCACAAAAAACCCTAAAGCCTCTAAAATGTCTGCCTTTAACAGAAATTGAAATCAGGCAGGCTTGACACCGAGCCTGCACAGATTGTTTTGTTAACAGTGAGAGCGTTATCCATCATTAAAAAAATAAATAAATAAAAAAAGAGATGCCTGAGTGTTTATGAATT
>JAOYSI010009175.1:0-11068 GCA_025775065.1 Hiodon alosoides | reverse complement strand
CTGCAGACGCACAGACTGCAGACGAACACAGACTGCAGACGCACAGACTGGCAGGCTATCTAAACTGCAGACGCACAGACTGCAGACGCACATACTGCAGGCTATTTGAACTGCAATGTCAGGAGCTTGTGGTAGATTTTTTTTTTAATGTTACTATTTCCTACCATTGTACAATTTATCCCCCCAGTAATGAGATGTTAACTGCATCTAGGCAACAGCATTAGTGACTGAAGTGTGGAAGCAAAATTAAACTGGTCTCAAATAATTGTATAGTAATGCGTGTTTAGGGTTATGGTTAAGTAGATGTTGGGGTGGCTTCAGGTTGTATGTGATTAAACAGTTTCTGAACTGTTGTGTCATTCTTTACCACAGACCCAGTTTGTCAGTTTGACACTCTAGTATGTCTCCCACTCAAAAAGCAAAATTTTAGCTGTACCCTTTCCGAATCGTTGGGGGCGCCGTGCAGCTTTCCAAATGGATTGAAGTGCTCCCCGCAGCTGCAGAAAGACAAACAGAAAACCCGAGATCATTTACTGAAAGGTCACTGTCGAGAATTTAAGTTTAAATACGAAGCTGAATTACATTACATAAAGCATATCCAATTAAAACATATTATTATAGCTTTGTAAAATCTGTATAGAGCAGTACGCAGTATATCTGGCTCATTAGGGACTCCACCGACCTGGGATATTATATTTCAGCCAATATAATAGTGAGCTGGCAGTACTTTAGTCTTATACTTCCACTTAAAAGCTAAAGCCACATGCATTTCCAAGTCACTAATTAGAGAGAGGCTGTTATGAACCGTTTTTTTGGGGGGTTACCTCATGCAGTCCTGAGTGAGATCCCCCAGTTCGTGGACATGTAACCCGTGGGGTCCTGGCTCCAGGCCATCTACGGTACCATCAATCAGGCATCGCTCTGGCGAAACCTGCAGGAATCGCACCACACCCTGAACGGGGCCCGTGCCACCCAGCATCGCCACCGCCACACCCAGGTCTGACGTACACACGCACACAGACAGAGACAGGTGCATTACTCCCCAGAACGGTCCCCGGCTCACCACGGCGCTCCCCAAAGTCTGCAGTCCGCAGTCACCAAGAGGAAGCGAGCTCTCACCCTGTCCAATGGCGCCTATCCCCTTCAGGACCGCTCGCCGCCCTGTGCTCTCGATCAAGGCCTGGACTTCCTGGGACGTCAGAGCCGACTCCACCAGAACCAGTTTCTGCGGCAGGTCCACTTTCACAGACTGTACTCCTATGCACGTTCAAAAAAGGAAGGATTGTCTGACTGTGAACGGCAGGGAACACACAGTGGTATTCCTACTGCTGGGCAGTAAAAACTAATTAAGTTAGGTGACACAGAAATGTATGGCAGCCAATTTTTCAATTTACAACATGGGTAGGCAGGATTATGATAGGCTCCAGTATTAACATATGGAGGTTCGTTTACAACGAATAAATTACCTAATCATCACCTATGAACAAAAAATAAATCAATACAAACCACTGTTGCTCAGGGTTTTTTTAAACATCATTTTAAGTCATATAGTAACAGTGAGAGATATAGAAACTTTCTACCACATTAAAGGAAGGAGACTGTGAAGGCCATCCTCTCTATAAGAAATGATTTACTGTTAGGACCTGCCAGACTCTATTCTGCCTTTATGCACAAAATTCTGAAAATCAATGCCGTAAGACCTGTTATTTGTTTGTGCATTTATACGAAAAAACCTATTTTCAGCGGCACTAGACCTGAGGTTCCGCGTTAATGGTTGACATAGAGCCACACATCCTTTACTCAGAGGACAGTGAACACTCGGGCCAGAGAGAGTCACCAGGTCCTTCCTTAACTTAAAAAAAACCAAAAACAATTTCTATTAATGAAATAGATTTTTAAAACGGGTGTTCAAGACTGGAGTGTATTTAGTAACAGTTCGCAATATAATTACATGTAAAGGGCTGTTAGCGTCAAAACCGATAAATGAAACTGCAGTCTCACCGTGAACTCCTTCCAAAGCGGCACGAATAGAGTTCACGCAACTGTCACAAGTCATCTGCACAGCGAACTCCAACTGCCAGGCGGAGAAAAGGGGTTTACAAGTAGATCAGACTGGGCAAAACGACATACATACATACTTATCACCGAAATTTATCAATGATCGAACTAGCGCTTAAGGGGCCCTTTTCAACTTCAAACTAACACCACGATTGTACGACTTTATGTTTAACAGTAACCATTTAAAGCAAAATTTAAGCACACGCGTCACAATTCTGTATTTATTCCTCGACAAAAGCAAGTCGCAATTAAAACCTCTAAAGACAGTTATCGCTGTTCTGTTATTAATGATTAGTCGGTGTAAAGAAAACAGATATATATTAAGATCAAACGCCACAAAACCAGACTTTAACCTTATTATATGACACAGTTCATTACAATCATTTTAGAGTATGTGTGTTCTTCATTGTATTTCAGCTACCGAATAAATTCAAATACAGCACGTTGGGTGCTGGTTAATATATTGGAACATCTACAAAAATACCTTGCTTGCTGTGTCAGAATCCATACTTGCGCCACACTACTTCAATTTGAATAGTCTTTTCAGAAAACACTTCCTATAAAACGTATTAACGACCGACAGCAGCCATGTTTGTGAGGTCGTGAAACAGAATGCACACGAATCTGCCACCTACTGGACGGTAGCTGTAATTAAACATTTTCACCGTAACATCACATTGTTTTATTTGAAGCTTACTAACAGTTTTGTGCAAATGGTTTGTTGGGTTTGTTGTTTGTTGTCCGCCTCCAAGAGTATTTAACTTTCAATATCATATGCTGTCTAATACCTGTAGTTACATGGGCGAGAACCAAAAAATTATGGAACTTATTTAAAATAGTCCATATAAAGACAGAAACGTAATTAAAGCGTAAACCAAAGTCATAACCATCATTTTATTTATAGAGTACCTCTCATACAGATTTGTAGCCCGAAGTGCTTTACATTCAGAAAATAAAAACATGCTAAATAAAACTAGGTAAATGTAGAATATGGTAAGGTAATAAAGTTTGATAAGTTTAATAAGGTTTTGTAAAATAACAAAAGAACAAGGATCTAAAACTAAATAAAAGTGCAGACCAACCATAGCCCATCTTAACAAGAAAAGTTTTCAGTTTACTCGGAACGTTTTCTATTGAAAGTTACTACAGTCCAATACCTACAGTCAAATATGAGATATATATTGAAAATTGAGATATATTTTAAGATATCTCTAAATTACAATTTGGTTTTCCAAAGTCAGCGAGTCAGTGCAGTGCAGATCGACGGTCTATCTAGGTGAGAGAATAGAACACATACGTGTACACAAAGTTGTTAATTACATCAATTTTTTCAGTCATCGACTTAATTTCGAGGTTTCTCGCTCCAATTTGTAATCGCCGAATGTGCTAAAGCATATTTAGCCACTGTGTGCTAATTAGCGTCTGTCTGTCCTCTCATAGCAGGGGGACCGGTCTTTTCCTGTCATTCGCAGAGTGACAGCTCGTCCACCACTTCTCCTGCCTGTCAGCACTTCTCCAACCCCCGGCTGTGGCAGCCCTGTCTGCACTGCACTGACTCTATGGAAAACCCAACTGTCATTTAGCGAGATCTCAAAATATATCTCTCAGTTTATCATGAATTCAATTGCAGATCTCTCAAATTACATAAAAAAATGACCAGATTGTTCATCACTACTGCGATACATAGACATCACTAGACATCAAACCATGAACGTAAACACATACATCGCTCAGATTGCAATAATGCAAAATAAACTCTAAACAAGCTATTTTAAATCTTTAAAAAAAAAGAAAAAATTTAATTAAATTAAAACGGAAAATCCCGACCTTTGATGTCAACTTTGCATTTTTTTTTTTGGACAGCATTTTCAAGTTCACAGCAGCAACTCTCAGACTGGAATTTATTTTTAACTTTCAGATCAAGATCTTTGTGGCTACCGTTTTAGGCTGCGCAGGAGAGCTAGTACTTGTGTGCAACATTCAGCAACACGAATGAATAATAGAAAAAAATAAAAAAAATAATTTCACACAAATCTATATAACAGCTGTCCGCAAATATATTTCAGTTTTTTAACAAAATGTTGTTGTTTTTTTCATACCGGAGGTAAGACTGGATTTCTCAGCGAGCTGTATCGCTGATGTTTGTTTGACATCCCTGGTTTAACCCCAAGCCCTGAAACTGGTTCGTAACAATACTTCGTACAAAGCGAGAATGAAAGAATTATGGCCGAAGAGTAGAAGAAACCAAAAAGACGACATGTAGTCCCACAACCTGTTGAAACATTGAAAAACACGTGGATCAAACTCGTTCAAACTCGTGGATATCCGAATGAATACCTTATAACGCAACTATGTATTGAGGGCTACATTAGGGAAATGAAGTCTCATTTGCAAATAATGTGTATTTTCATTTTCGGATATCCTAGGTCCCCCCCGCCCCACCTCCCCGAGCACACGTTGCGGGTCGGCATGCTTCAACTCGACATGGCCATTAAGGACATTTGTCGTGCGTGTAGGGTGCTGTTGTCGGCACTCCCTCAGTAAGGAGAAAGTGAAGTAAATTAAGAGTCAAAAGGTCAGGCTTAGGTCTGTTCTATAGTATAATAAATAATAAAATAAAGGATTCTGTGGTTCTGATTCTAAGACAATAGCCTGAAAAAAGCGAAATCATTGGGAAAGGTATTGTCCTGTGAAACAGTTAGGCTACAGAGAAAAATATATGTAACAGCCCGACATTAAGGAATCCTTAAACCCTTAAAACAGAATTACAGAAGTATTCATGTTCCTGACCAATCGACGATTGTTAGGTACCATTGTTTTTTTGCTGATAAATATCCTTCAAACAAATAATAAACGGAAGTATATTGCCTGCATAGGTATTCAACCCCTGTGCCGTGAAGTTTCCTGTGTACACGGTGAAAACATTTGAGGACCCAATTACAAGCATTGGCTCCACCTGTGAGCCAATAAGGGTGTTGTCACATTTCCTGGATAAAAACCCCATTCTGGAAAGATCGGTGAGGGTGTGACTCTGAAGTTAAATAAAGACATGCATTCTACCAAAATTAATACGAATGCACAGTTTAGGGAAATGGTACTAAATAATATCCCAGTGGGCACCATAAGCAGATGGCCAAGAACTGCCATCCCTCTAAACGCCGTACTGAACAAGGAGACTTGTGAGAGAAGCCACTTTTCCTTCCCCTCCCTGGCGGAGGAGATGTAAGCTTAGACCAGTCCAAAGAGGGGTATTATATCCAGCGCAGTCCTGGCAGCAAGAACCAAGAACCGATAAGGAACCACTTGTGAACTTGTCTGTCTACTCAGATCCTTGCTTCTTATTTTATTTTTCATTTTATTTATTCCATAGATCTCGCCTGTTATGTAATTTCCCAAGAGTTCCCTCCCTCGACTGCCGCTGGGTTCAGGGAATTCTTTTTCAGGTTTTCACATTTTTTCCCCCAGTTTTCTGTTTTTTTGTTTTTGGTTTTTTTGATTGCCTCTTTAAAATGCAAAACGCAATGTGTTCAGAACTTTGTGCCATTCTGTTTGTAAAAATGCGCAAAATAACATAAATTGCCATTGAAATTTGATCTCTTCCAATGTATAGTGAAAGGGGAAAACTCAAACAAAACTATTATTACAATAATAATAGCTTTACATTTGATTTTAGTTTGATATTTAATTTATGCTAATCCAGAATGAAAATGTTTGTATTTTCCTAAAGAAAGAAGCATGAGTGTCCAAACCAACTTGAGGGCGAATCGTGACTAGTTTGACAGCCACGCTATTAATTTATGAAAAACTATAGCGTCGCATATACGCTATACACACTACGCATATACATATATATATACACGCTACGCATATACACAGCCAACCACAGCAGCTAATACAGACACTGTGCTCTTGCCAGCCTGCTACACAACAAGCAGCTATGACCCTGGCATCCCAAGGTGGGCACCGTGGGCCACGACCTGCTCCCTGATACCCACTTCTCCAGCCAAGGGCGGGGGAGGATGAC
Organism: Hiodon alosoides; assembly: GCA_025775065.1. Lineage (NCBI taxonomy): Eukaryota > Metazoa > Chordata > Actinopteri > Hiodontiformes > Hiodontidae > Hiodon > Hiodon alosoides. The sequence goes on along the minus strand of JAOYSI010009175.1, from coordinate 4,986 downwards.
CCCTCCTGAGCCAGAGCCTCAAGCTCTTCGTGTCAGGGTCACAGTACACCCAAGTTTTCTGCCACTCAGTCTTCGTGCGATCACTGACAGCCCCCTGCAGAAGGCTGACCCTCTGTAACCCGTGGGGTCCCCCCAAAACGACTCCCTAGGAGTTCAACCAGAGCGGAGTTAAACGGGCTAGATGTGGTCTCCCGCGGAAGCCCTCGTTTTAGGACCACGACCGTGACCCCCCCCATGTCAGCCATGTCCATGCTGCCACTCAGAAAACTTTCGCATGCTAGTGTGATTTCTGCACTGAGGACGGAAAGAGCCGCCGCCACGAACCACAGCACAAATCAATATCCCACGGTCACCTTTACAGTGTTAGTCTTGGCACTTAGCAGGAACCAACATTACATTAGTGAGCCTCTACAGAAGAGATGTCTGAAACCCTGGCCTGAAGTAGCCCAATACCAGTTCCATCAACCCCCCAGTGATAGAAATCTACACTGCCCCCATCCTGTTTTGGACACAACGTGCCTGCGCTAAGCATGAATTGCTCATAGATCAATTTTCAAATGTCAGTGACCTCTCTCGCTTCCTCCCATACCACAGGCAAACTGTTTGGGCATTGTTATTTAATAGCTCTAGTTTCCTATTGCGTTAAAGGAAAAACCACAGGGCGTGTCTGTCTATGTATTGTGCACGTAGATCATTATGCGGGTTATTTAGATTGCAGACCTGTAGCTAAACCATAGCTATTGCAGACCATGCTAAAACTATATCAGTCAGAAAAAAGTCCAGAGATTTTCTTACTGTCTTTTCTTACTTACGTCTGTGTGGTTTATCTAATTAAAAAAAAACAATAATAATGTGTTTGTCATAACCTGAACAAAAAAAAAAAAAAACTAAGAGAAGAACCTCACACGCAGACTGCAGAAAGCGAAGAATTTCTTGTCACGATGCATTCTTAAAGATCCAAGCTCTGTTGACATGGTAACAAGGCCAAGGCAATGTGGTAGTTATCTGCATTTTCATTTTTTGGTTACTTACCTTTAAGCTGCTCTGAATCAGTGTTCTCATGTGATTATATATTTTATGTGAGCATGAATTCCTGCATCATAGGATATTTTTTAGAACACTTGTTTTAGGTTAATCTCCTCAATGCTACATTTTTGAAACAAGATTTTTACTCGTTAAGTCCTAAGTTACTGGTGGCGTTGAAACTTACATATTCTTTGCACTTGATATTATATTGCATATTTTCCATCATACATAGTTGGCCGGGCAACCTCTTGTCTGGTTATTTTAAAAACAATTGGCTCCTACGGATACCACCTTGGCAGTTTTAGCCCCAGAGATGGGAAGCTGCTTTAAATGTATTGTTTGTTGGGCAATGATGAGATTGTATTCTTAACACATTTTCAGTGCTAAGTCGTTGGTTGTCCTTATGTAGGCAAAGTACCAACAAATACAAATAAAAACTAGGTGAGGCAATTTACTTTAGTTGTCATGGTAACCATAGATATTCATTTAATTTTCCTTCAGCCACTTGAGTTCTTTAAATAGAAATTTGTAATGGTTAAGTGTAACAAGTTATTTGATGGAAATCAGTTCCGGAATTGGTATAGTTCCTAATGTGAGATCCAAGCAGGAGCACCGCTGTTTAACCCTTGAAGGGGCTACCTAGCCTGGATTGTTTTAGTAAATAACCAGCCGTGTAACTGGATAAAACGTAAGCACCTGTTAAAGCAAGCGATGGCGCATTATGAAGAGATCCAGGATATAGTGGATAACAGATAAAGATACTTAATTCATTTTTTCTTTCCACAATCTGGTCCAGATGTGCCAGGGTTTCATCTGGACTCTCATATTGATATTCAAAATACTTAATTCATACTATTATAGGTGACATACAACGCCCTCAATAAGCATTGGTGTTTCAACATTTAGACACGACAACACTTTGTACATAGAAAGCGCTGTAATTGCAAACGAGCATGCAGACCGAGTAGGTCTCTACACTCTACACTTGATGCCTGGAGAATGCTCTCTATAATTACAACAACAACAACAACAACAACAACAACAACAACCAAAATCACATGACTGAAAGAAAGACTAACTTATGCCAGAGGGATGGCAAGAGAAGTGTGGAGAGAAAAAAGGAACTGCCCAAGATCCACAGAAAAATATGGTGCAGGAGGTGTTCTGGCTTGGGCATGTATGACTTATACTTAACTGGCTCTCTTATCTGCGTTGATGACCTGATTGCTAAATTCAGCAGTGGAATGAAACGTACAAAAAAATATCTTGTCAGCTTAAGCATACAAACATTTCAGGGCCAAAATATGGAAATCCTCGACTGACCAAGTCTATCCCAAGATGTAACAAACAACAAAGAGAGGGTTACCAGTTTAGGATTGTGGAACATCCGGGCAAGCGATCTGTTAAAGTTACACAAGCTATGCCCTATACAACTAACCTAGCTACAAGAAACAAAGGGACAGCCACTCGCTTCTAACCTACTGTATATAACAACAGGTTATCTACGGGAGTATGTAAACCCATCTACAGCAGTTGATGTATTAACCTATTTTGTGTCTGACCCATGCGCAGCACATGCAATGTTACAGTTCACTTCGGCGGGAAATCAAGTGGTGGTACTATACTGTTATGGTCATGTGATAATTAACATTAGAAGCAAACCATTGAAAAAGTAGAGCTCTAGTTGAAAAACCAAAACAAACAAAAAAAGATTGAATTTGGACCCTTATAACCTTCCATACACAAGTGCTTAATTTGGATATTAAATGAATCGGTCCTAATACCTTTGGTGCCACCCCAAATTTGTGGCACTATGTATGAAAAGTGTCACGTTTAAATGGTTACATCGATATGAAACACTCTAATATCAAGATTTTAACCTAATAGCAGTTTCTTTGATTTCAAATCCACTTGTAGCATAGAGCGGTATGAAGAAATGAATACTAAAGGCGGGCAACGGATAAGCATGTAATTTTGGTCTTCAGCTGGCCCTGTTCATGGTACATCTGGTTAAGATGGGTCAGTGTGTGGGAGACGGGTTACCGTGATCGTCAGCGGCTATAGGGAGAGAGTGGTTCAGGAGCTGGAGACTTTTACATTTACATAATTGAAGCCTGAAAATAAACCTAAAGAAGAAAAGGTCTGCATTTCGTGCGGGAACGCGGTATGCTCTCTGTTGCAGCCTGATCGTTACGCGACAGAAACCGCAAAGATACGATGATGAGATGGAGTGAAAAAAAAACGGTTTGATGTTCCTCCAGGGCTATACAAATTAAAAACGAACCATGCTAAACATACATAATAATTGGCAATGGGTTGGTGACCTGGATCTGTTGGCTAGGTGTCAGCTGGAGAAGGGGAGACGGACAACTCAATCCAGTGTCCGGGACTTTTCTGCCTGTGTGAAGTGTGGTCTTCTGCATGTTTAGGTGGCAGTCTTTTGCATATGCACGACGCAGGCTTACTCCCGTGCACTCTGTAGAAACAAGTTTCAGTGCAACGTCGATCGTGAAACACAGCAGTTTCACGTCAGAACCCAGGTCTTAGACCGGTACAAAGACAATATTTATAAAGAGAGGAATACAAATGTATTTCATTGTATTGCTTTTATGCACTACCGCTTTCTTCAAATGCTCCTGAGATTATTTTTGAGGGGGTTTTAAAGTGGATTACCCTCAAACAATGTTTTTTCTGCTCGGGTTTTCAGTTGCTCCGCGTGTCAGTCTGTTGCTTTACTCCGCAGCTTGCTTTGTGTGTGATTACCCTTCAGGGTTTTATTAAGACATGTTGACAGAATCCTCTCAGCCGTAGCCATGCAATGTGTGAAATTGTCTGCTGCCTGTATTGGGGAAAGAGGATTATACTGAGTGTCTGTGTTTGCGGGGAGACTTGGGTGGATATGTGGATTATTCCTAATTGATTCGTGCTTTTCACTGGAAGACTAAAATTCGACCTATCAGGCTTTGAGAGAGAGAGAGAGTGGTGCACACATCTGGGATTTAAATCTGGCAGAGCAGGAAGAAGAAAGATGAACACTTTTGGTGTGTCTGGGAAGCTCATGGTTACCAGTCAGGGGTCTTAAGGGGACATATCTGAGAACGTTTTTCTTTCTGGTGGGGGGGTGATATAAAACTAAGTTAAGCCTGCTCTTCAGCAATGTATAGCAATATGTACCCATAACACTATCTCACACTGAGAAAGGGCATATATATAGCCCCTTGGCTACAAAACAAGCAGTAGTTCTCAAAATGTATAAAATGTAACTTTTATCGGTAGGTAAATTCACCTCTGGTTGCTGCATCGTACACGGAAGTCCTGACATAAAAGCTAATAGAAATTGAAACTGGTGCTGCAATTTCTTATTATTAACCCAAAGGCTCTTTCTGTCATAGAAGATGAATTGTATCCAACATGGCTACCTTCCACATGGCCACTTCAAAATGACTTTCATTAAGATGTCAACTTGTTTTGTATCTGCACATTTCCCTACCTATCTTTTAGTTAAGAGAAACCTCCTACTCACATTTGGAGTAGATCAGATGTCAGACCCGTTTTAAAAACACTTAAAATGGAAGCGTGTAGCTCTACAGTGTTTAAGGTATTTTAACTCAAGTGATAAATTACACATTTTTAAAACAAAGCAGACACAGACACCAGATGGCTCTCTGTGGGATAAACAACGACTGCACACATACTAACACTGTACCTCTAACACACTCACACATTCTAACACTGTTCCTCTAACACACTCACACACACTAACACTGTACCTCTAACACACTCACACACACTAACACTGTACCTCTAACACACTCACACATTCTAACACTGTACCTCTAACACACTCACACATACTAACACTGTTCCTCTAACACACTCACACATACTAACACTGTTCCTCTAACACACTCACACATTCTAACACTGTACCTCTAACACACTCACACACACTAACACTGT
>JAOYSI010009173.1:0-11069 GCA_025775065.1 Hiodon alosoides | reverse complement strand
CACATGGTTTTACACTCACTCAAACTCAAACCCAGGGCCTGCACATGGTTTTACACTCACTCAAACTCAAACCCAGGCCCTGCACATGGTTTTACACTCACTCAAACTCAAACCCAGGCCCTGCACATGGTTTTACACTCACTCGAACCCAGGCCTCTGCACATGGTTTTACACTCACTCAAACTCAAACTCAGGGCCCTGCACATGATTTTACACTCACTCGAACCCAGGGCCTGCACATGATTTTACACTCACTCGAACCCAGGGCCTGCACATGATTTTACACTCACTCAAACTCGGTCGGTTCGCTCTTCCTCTACCCAGGGTTTCACACTCACTCAATCCAGCAGCCAGAATCCCATCGTTAGGACAACGCGTCTCCTTTTGTTAGCAACAGAGAGACGGAGAAGGGATCCTAATCCGTCCACCCCCTGCCCCTCTCCACTCTGACTGAACTCACACGGTAGCATTGCAGCCGACATCAGTGGCAGTACACCTATACGGCATTTTAAACACGCCGCCGCCTGACTCCGGCTGGTTCAGTGGGGGAAGGTTTGTAATGTGACGTTTCTGCCCGATTGGGTATGACCTCCACGCGTTATCCGATTAACAGCCCAACACGGCGAGTTCCTCAACGCTCTGAATGAGCCTGAATTTCCAGACTGAGTGGGGTACTGGACTGCACCTCGGACCAGCGCCCAGGGGGCGCTCCGGCCAGACAAACAGTCTCGGTGGCGAGCTCAGCCCGGCGTCTGGTCGGGGGACGCCCTAGCCGGTTCACACGCGGCAGCCCGGAGAGAAATAAACACTGGCGCTGAGATCTTTTCCAGAACAGTGTTCAAAGCCGTCACACCCCGAGCCTGAAGGCCAGCGTTCGGGCAAGACGGCTCAGTCCATCTGCTACCGTGTCCCAGTTAGTGCTGGCTGGTTCTGATTCAGCCCCTCTCTTCTACCCAAGAGCCCTTCGCCCCCATCGGATGGGATGAACCCTGCCGTGTGGCTTCGCCAGGAAAAGGAGATAGCCCCGCGGCGTTACGTAGCCTCAAACCCACTGGGGAAAAAGGCATTTCCATTTCCTACTGCGTCTGATACAATGTGGCACTGTGCGCCTCTCGGACGGGGCCCCTTCCCGGCCCCCGCCACGCCTTCACGCTACGGAGACAGACGCGAAAACACTTTGTCCACGGTGTCCCATACTTCAGCTCTAAATAGATGGCATTTACCCTTAACACAACACAGGTAGCATTGTCAGTTGAAGCACAGCGATGGGTTTAAACTGCGACGGCTGTGCCACTGGAAAAAAAAACGCTCATAAGTTATGCTCCTGGCAGGTAAGAAACCAGACGCAGAGCAGAGGCCAAACGGAGGAGTAGTTTATATTTCACACTATCATCACCCCGGTCTGAGGGGTGAGAGAGCTTTTAAGGGGGTGAGAGTGGATGGCTTGGGTGATAAGGGGCGGGAAACCCAACACGCCGGTCTGCCCTCACACCGCTTAGCGATTAAAGACAATGGCCCTTAGTTTGACGGCTCACTGGCGGGTCATCTCCACCGCTTTCTCCGGGCCCTCCGGCTCCCTTTACAAACAGACTAGGGGGGCCCCTAAAAGCATCCCCCTGGCATTCAGTCCAGCGTGCCGCGGACGGAGACGGGACGGCACTATCAGATGTAGCCGGCCAGCGGGCTGGGGAGGGCGGACGAGACGGTCGCGAGGTGAAGGATGGGGAATTCTAGTCTCAGTGGGAAAAGGCTGGGGACGAAGACAAAAAGCCCTAATTTAGCCCCCGCTGACAGATCAGCCCTTTGAGCAGGAGACAGGGAGAGGGCTGCACGCCGCTGAGCCGCAATGGACAAGAATGGGAGAAATGTGCCCCCCCCCCCCGTCCCGTCCCGTCCCGTCCCGCCACTCCCACTGACTCCCTGGGGAATATCTGTTACATTATCAGATCAGAAGGAATCTGGATAAACAGCCCATTCTGGGCTCGTTGGGGGCCCAGGGAGGAAGAGTGTTCTCACGTTTATTTTTTCTGCTCGGGACCACTCCAGGGCGCCAGGCGCGTAGTGTTTTAACCCGATACCGGGGTGGGGCGGGGCGGGGCGGGGCGGGACGGGACGGGGCGGCGACCTCCGGCGGGGCACATGTTCCAGGTGCTCTGCGACGGCCCGAGCGCCGGTTTGCGCGACAGAGGTTTTTAAAAGAGCGTGGCGGGGAATAGGGGATGTTGTGTGTGCGGGAAAAGAGTCCGGTTTCCTGCGACCCCCCGCTGTCACTCCCTGTGTGATCAGCTCCACTGTTTGTCCAACTGGTGTCTGTTCTGGGATGGACTTTGGCTGACACACAGGCCGATCGTCACTGAAAACAGAGCTAATTAAAGTGACGGTTTGTTTCTCTTTTCACCTCGCTCTGCGGAGCTCCTGGGAAGGACGGAAACGCGACTAGCTGAACATATCCCCTCCCGAGGGCTGGATCTGACTCCGAGCGAAAACACCAATCAAACGGTACCGTTTCTCAGGCCCGCTCAAGATCGGACCTGTGGCGTTACCCTACCAGCCCCGCCACGGCCCCAAAACGCAGATGCGGCCCGGATCTAAAGTCTTATGGCTGTAGAATATTACGTCATTGCTCTGTAGGCCGGGATCCCACAACTCTGAACCGAGCCATCTGGTCCAGTGATATATAAACAGATAAAAACAAAAGTTCATGAGGTACACTGGATCAAGCGGTAGATTTTACAGATGCAGTCCACAGATACGTTTATGGTATGTTTTTGGTTTGAAAAGTCTGAACACGGCCTCACAGAAAGCAAGGAAGTGGGTAATAAATGACAGTTAACCTTTGTTTTGTGAACAAAACATTCCAAACGCTCTGAGATTTCCACAGATTTGGGCGAGAGAAAGGCCGTTACTCACTGGAAGTTGGCCACCCGGATGGCCACCGGTACACAGGGGAGCTGGGCGGCCCATCTCAGAGTCACGTCCTGGTACACCAGCAGCATACTGTTGTGGTTCCCCAGTAGAGTGCTACTCGTCCCCTCTTTCACTGCAACGAGATACGCAAAAACACTCACAGCCCCGCCCACAGTCACGCCCACAGCCCCGCCCACAGCCCCGCTCAGTCACGCTCACAGCCCTGCCCAGTCACGCCCACAGTCCCGCCCACAGTCCCGCCCATAGCGCCGCCCACAGCCACGCTCACAGTCACAGGTACCCAGTTACAAATTAATTCCATTGGTTGATGCTGAGCCCACTAGAAAGCCTTTTCGCGCCGGTTTCAATTCTCCTTGCGCCAAATTAGAGAGGCTTGCCACTACCTTTCGATCCGCCCCCAACCCCCCAACCCATATCCCAGTACCCCCCAACCCTTCTCATTTTCTCCTCTATTGCCTCAGTACCCAAAACCATAAAAACAACTTTCTATCTGTCAGACATATGGCAATGCTTTACAGAGCCTATCTTTGTGTGTCTGTGTCTGGGTGTGTGTGTTTCTGTGTATGTGTGTCTGTCAGTTTGTATGTGCGTGCGTGCGTGTAAACTGTCCCACCAGAAATGCCTATAATTACAGAGTCCAGTTAAGTTGAAGAATTATCACTCATTCTGTGTTTTAAAAAAACAAAAGTCCACCAAGCTAAACAAGCCAGCTGCTTTCTTCTGGGGTCAGGGAAAACCTGCGTAACACTATAAATGACCTGCTAAACCACAAACTCTCAAGTGAAAACACCAACACCAGAAGAGGACACCTTCCTTTCATATATTAAAACGAGCGAGATTACAAGGGCAAATTCATCACAGGGCTTTCCCTTTTAGCTGCAGGATGTTTGGTGTCTGAAGGAGGCGCTAAGGAGTGACAGGGGAGAAGGCACTGGGGTTGTACCATTACCTGAGCCTTGGGGAGGAAGCTGCTGGGGTTGTACCATTACCTGAGCCGTAGGGGAGGAAGCAGCTGGGGTTGTACCATTACCTAAGCCGTAGGGGAGGAAGCAGCTGGGGTTGTACCATTACCTGAGCCGTAGGGGAGGAAACACCTGGGTTGTACCATTACCTGAGCCGTAGGGGAGGAAGCACTGGGGTTGTACCATTACCTGAGCCGTAGGGGAGGAAGCAGCTGGGGTTGTATTCAAGTTTCTTCATGAAGCGAATCTGGCCATTATCCTTCAGGCAGTACAGGTTCCTTTCTCCGAGCACAAAGATGGAGGATGTGGGCTGATTGAAGGAGGGGACGACGATGTCCAGAGCCTGCTCCCCGATGACCAGAGTCCAGTCCGCCTATTAACACAACACAAACGGTGCAAACATAGTAAAACAAATAAAACTTGTGGGCCACAAATAAAATGCCAGTTTCCTCTGCCAAACACAATTCCCTAGGAATTCACTGAATAAAGCCTAGGAATATGCTCCTAACGTTAAATCACCCCTCAGTGAACCATTTAAATGCGGTCCACCTGCATGATGTTAAATCTCCCCTCAATGAACCATTTAAACACGGTCCTCCTGTATAACATTTAAAAGGCTATTCTGGGTGCCAGAACTTTGGGTTAACAAGCCATATGGAATAACAAGCCAGGGATCCACATAAGAACTTTAGGATCCCCCGCCGAAAACGCCAAACAGCGGCCCCAAACCTCCCCATCCCCGTAAAAACCGCAGATCCAGCAGAACGCGAGAAGCCCGGAGGGGGCGGAGCCAGAATCCCACAGCAGGGTTTACCCCATCAGGTTCTCACCGTCACCCTCTTTCCAGAGGCCTTCCTCTGAAGCTCCGCCTCCTGTCGGCTTTCGGCATCGGTCGCCACGGCAAGCGTCTCGTACCTGAGTGAAACAGAAGTGAAACAGGAGTGAAACAGACTTCAGAATAACGATGGAGCGTATCACTAAAGCAGTTACCCATGGCATACCCGTCCCTCAGACGTAAAGGCAGGGCAGACAGCCCACGAGCCCCAGACGTAAATGACTGTGTGTGTGTGAGTGTGTGTGACTGTGTGTGTCTGTGTGTGTATGACTGTGTGTGTGTGTGTGTGACTGCGTGTGTGTGTGTGACTGCGTGTGTGACTGCGTGTGTGAGCACGCACATGTGGCGGGTTCAACTCAGAGCCAGGACCCTTTTCAACAAAGAAAAAGAAAAAGAAAAAGAGGGCCCCTCCCGCCTGCCTTGGCCGTTTCACTGATACGTGTGAACAGGAGCGTAGGATCGCTCAGCGCCCCCCCCCGGGGGTGGGGACGGAGTTCTCCAGCCAGAGAAAACAGCCCAAACTCCTTTATATGAAAGGAAACACCCACCTGCCACACCGGCACATCCAGACCCTGTCGCCGCAACGGAGAGGCAACTAAACCAAATAAATAAACGCTGCTGGTGGAACCACTGCGGCACATTTTCAGAAGGGCCCGAAACTCGAACCTGATGGCCTTCAGTAAGAGCAGGAAAACCCCGGCCTTCGATCCGTGAGCAGTCAATCACCGCGCCAGTTTTATTAACGCTAATATACACACGCACGTCTCGTCGGCAGACAGGATCCGCTGTCCGCCACACAGGATCCCCCTGGCCTTAACAAACAGCCTGTGTCCCGTGTCCCGTGTCCCGCGTTCCCAGTGCCTCCGGAGACCCCACACGTGTTTCAAATGAAACGCAGCTCCTCCACCAGCTGGAGTGCTGGGTAAATAAACCTCCGGAGAAGTCCTGCTCAGGAGTGGAAATTTCATTAGGACGTGAGAACTTTGGCTTATCACGTCTGGTGGAAGGTACGCTCAGCTGTCGAAACAGGCCGAGCTTTAGCGGAAGTCCCACTCCACTGAAATCCTCAGCTTCCATATTTAAACTTTGCAGCGGAGATGACGGATGTGGCTCTTGGCATGAAAGGAGAAACCAAAGAAAAGGAAAATCATTTCCTTCTGAGAGAAAAATCGATCCAACTGGCGACGGGGAAATGGACAAAATGACAGCAGCCAATAATAACCCTCGCTCTATTAAAAGACTGAGTGGTCGGTCTTCAGTAACCCCAGAACAGAAAACTGACAGCGTGTCGATAGTGGTCACCTAGCAGGGGAGAATGGCTGCCCCAACAGCATACACGACAGGGTGATTGACAGCTTCCGGTACAATCATTTAAAATAAACGAAAAACATGCGACTCCTAAATGTGTCCAAAAGATTAAAAAAGGAACAAAAAAAAACCATAGCCACGTGTAACTGTTCCAGACCCGTTCTAGACCTGCTTTTGCGTATCTAAAGATATCCCCGGACACACACCTGGAAACATACAGGTCTACACAGATCTGTATCACACATCTACACAACAGCCTCTCATCAATAGCTCGTCAGAAAGATCACCTGTAGCTCTCCACCTGCCGTGAGGAGGACACGGTGATGAAGGCGTCCGTGCGGGCGCAGTAGCTCAGCGGGCCGGGCAGCAGGAACCCCGGCAGGAAGCGCCCGAAGGCGTAGCTCTCCTGCTCAAAGAACATCAGCATTCCGTCCATGGACTGGATGCAGATGAAGTGGTGACCTGTGTCGGGAAATGAACACACAAGCAGACAGATGAGCTTGAGCGGACAGCTGGAGGAGGAGCTTGAGAGGACAGCTGGAGGAGGAGGAGGAGGAGGAGCTTGAGAGGACAGCTGGAGGAAGAGGGGGAGGAGGAGCTTGAGAGGACAGCTGGAGGAAGAGGAGGAGGAGGAGCTTGAGAGGACAGCTGGAGGAGGAGCTTGAGAGGACAGCTGGAGGAGGAGGAGCTTGAGAGGTCAGCTGGAGGAGGAGGAGGAGGAGGAGGAGCTTGAGAGGACAGCTGGAGGAGGAGCTTGTGAGGACAGCTGGAGGAGGAGGAGGAGGAGCTTGAGAGGACAGCTGGAGGAGGAGCTTGTGAGGACAGCTGGAGGAGAAGGAGGAGCTTGAGAGGACAGCTGGAGGAAGAGGAGGAGGAGGAGGAGCTTGTGAGGACAGCTGGAGGAGGAGCTTGTGAGGACAGCTGGAGGAGGAGGAGGAGGAGCTTGAGAGGACAGCTGGTGGAGAAGAAGACAGCTGGGCTGGAGACGGAGGTGGATGAGGAGGAAAAAGAAAGACGAGTTGCCACCTGTTGCCTGGGTTTAAGTGCTAGAAAGTGGTTTAGATTATGCACCAAGCACATTATTAATAAAGATATTCTTATACACTGCATTTGGATCGTCTGAGAACTGGTGGGAAAAAACTCAGTTTTCTTCCCTATCTTTCTATCCTTACCTTTCAGCACAAATATCCAATAGGTAGTGGACATTAGTTTAACACCACAGGAGAAATGTTCCCAAAAGGCAAGCAATCGAGAGTTGGCAAACGCTTTCACATCCAACTTAAACAGCATCCCAGGGTTTCACTTTCTTATGTATATTGGCTTTTCCCAGGGAAGTCTGAGCCAATTTCCAGCCACCCCGATTGGACGTCGTTGGGTCTATGTATGTATTTTATGGATGTGTGTGTCGTGCGTGTGTGTCTGATGTGAGTGTTTGTGTGTGGATGTAGTGTGTGTGTCTGATGTGAGTGTTTGTGTGTGGATGTAGTGTGTGTGTCTGATGTGAGTGTTTGTGTGTGGATGTGATGTTAGTGTGTGTGTGTGTGGATGTGATGTGAGTGTGTGTGTGGATGTGTGTGTCGTGCGTGTGTAATTTGAGCGTTACAGATGTATGTCGTGTGTGTGTCTGATGTGAGTGTTTGTGTGTGGATGTAGTGTGTGTGTATGTGGATGTGTCATGTGTGTGTGTGTGGATGTGTCATGTGTGTGTGTGTGGATGTGATGTGAGTGTGTGTGTGAGTGTGTGGATGTGATGTGAGTGTGTGTGTGATGTGAGTGTGTGTGTGTGATGTGAGTGCGTGTGTGAGTGTGTGTGTGTGATGTGAGTGTGTGTGTGTGTGTGATGTGTGATGTGAGTGTGTGTGTGATGTGTGATGTGAGTGCGTGTGTGATGTGTGATGTGTGTGTGATGTGTGATGTGAGTGCGTGTGTGATGTGAGTGTGTGTGTGTGTGTGATGTGAGTGTGTGATCTGAGTGTGTGAGTGTGTGATGTGAGTGTGTGTGAGAGTGTGTGAGAGTGTGTGTGTGTGTTTGACAGCCAGGGGAGGATCCCAACGTTGTGCCTCTCTTACCTGGTTACCACGGAGACAGTTAGAGCACGTCTGCGGGAGCGTGTCGTACACACGGGGAGACCTACCGCCGTCATGGCGACACCAAAACCGCCAAGGCCTTCGACTGTCCTCACACGACACAGGGCTCGCTCACAAAGAACATAAACCTTTAACCAGCGTGGCTGGCGCTTTCTGAAGTGAAGGACTGTTTCTGAATAGCCAGTCACCTCTGGGTCGGACACAAGGGCGAGGGCGTGCCAAGCCTGCTGAACACAGTAACAACCCAGGCCCTTTCAGAAAGACCTCCTCCACCACGTCTCCCAGGGACGCCCCACGGACCATGTTAGCCAAGCCTCCAGAACACAGTAACAACCGCCTTGACTCTACACATGTATGATACAAAGTAACGCGTGTTGATGGAGGAAAAGCTGATCCTTTGACAGGCCAGAGACGCCGTTCCTTGGTGGTCTTTCCATGGACACCTCAATCTCTCCATCACACGCCTACCATTACCCACGGTGATTCTAACTATAGTCCAGTTGGTGGGTAGGTTCAAGGTCTCCCTGCCCAGTGCTGTTCGCCCACAGCAGGGGCAGGCGGGGATACCACAGAACATACCCTCCATAAATAGCATCAAACCAGCGAGCTGTGTGTGTGTGTGTGTGTGTGTGTTTCTGTGTGTGTGTGTGTGCGTGTGTGTGTGTGTGTGTGTGTGTGTGTTTGTGTGTGTGTGTGTGTGTGTGTGCGTTTCTGTGTGTGTGTGTGTGTGCGTGTGTGTGTGTTTCTGTGTGTGTGTGTGTGTTTCTGTGTGTGTGTGTGTTTCTGTGTGTGTGGATGTGATGTGAGTGTGTGTGTGTGTGTGTGTGTGTGTGTGTGATGTGAGTGCGTGTGTGATGTGAGTATGTGTGTGAGAGTGTGTGCGTGCGAGTGTGTGAGTGTGAGAGTGTGGATGTGATGTGAGTGTGTGCGTGCGAGTGTGTGCGTGTGGATGTGATGTGAGTGTGTGCGTGCGAGTGTGTGAGTGTGAGCGTGTGGATGTGATGTGAGTGTGTGCGTGTGCGTGCGAGTGTGTGAGTGTGTGTGTGTGTGCATGTGTGCATGCGTGCGTGCGTGCACACACTGCAGTGACCCACCACGGCCCTGATAGCAGACATCACCTGTACCGGAGGATAAACATGAACGCCCTGATTCTGAGGGTAATGTGCTCTTTCTGCAAACACAAATCAGAATGAGGAGAGAAAACTGAAACAAAGGGCTCAGTGTCCCGTGGGTACCAGGTCACCTAACGTGTGGTGGCTATGCACCGTTACGGCAGTGAGACCCTGGGCACCGCAAAGCACCGGTGACACGCGTTCTCACGGCGGGCGCGGCGGGGGTGTAAACCAGCGAGGTGTGCTGGTGAGTAACGGGGGCTGTGGAGCCCGTCTGATGAAACAAAGCAAACAGTGGGATTTTGGTGTTTATTTTCAGGCTTGTTAAAACGCTGGACGGCCTGCCGGCTGGTTTGACCCGTGTCCTTCTTGGCAGGGCAGCTTTAGTGGCTATGGTCCTGGAAGAAGAGCGTGGAACCGTCCACTGAAGAGAGACATCCCAGTATCTATCACCAGGGCTCTTAACCCAGACCGTATAAATGGACAAAGTGCGCTTTGCTCTGGAGACGGGACATCTGCACAGGTCCGAGACAGAGCCTCACTGGAATAACCTGAGCGTGGGCACAGAGCCACTGTCTTCTCACCGTGGATAGCGCAGAGATTCCTTCTCCGCTCAGCTCATACCCTGGTCAGCCGTACTCCAGGGGACACAAACCAGCGCTCAAACAGGGATCGTGGGCTCGGTTATATAGCAGCGCTCTGGGCCTGGGAAATGGCTTGGCGAGGTGAGATTATTGTTAGGGACGAACAACTTGCGATTTCCAATTTAAGACGAGACATTTTGGAAGATAAAGTAACATTCGCGGATCACAGGGAAATCAGTCAAAGATCAGCAGTGCAAATCAGTTTACTTTAAAAGGGGAATAAATGCCAATAGCTCAGAGTCCCCATTACAAGAGGGCTTGGACTGCCACCTTGTGGCAAGGTTGAGAAGTAACCAGAGGAAACATTAACCAAAGCAGATCCTGGTACTGACATATTTCATATTTCACACACGTTTAACCCACAGGTGTGTAATAACTAACCAACAGCAGTAAACACAACCCTCACATTATGTCACTGATACAGGACACAAGCCAGGTGCGTTTACAAACACCACCTCTACTTCTTACCAAGAAGTCGAAGAAATCCTGCAGCTTAATTTGCCTCTGAGGAACAGCGTCATAACGATGAATTAAATGAAAAATGCAAACTTGGCTAGATTTTGTCTTCTGTTTGCTAGGTACGGAGGCACAGCAGGGTCATACAGTGCCAAGCTCTAATGCAGTTTATGCACCTGCGATTGTACCTCCGAACTGAGTTAGCTGACGGAGTTTGTTCAAACTTATCCCGCAGATTAAACGGTAACTGACGTAGCTGCACCCATGTGTTATAGCGACACAGACATTACCTGTGCACGCTGTTATAGCGACACAGACATTATCCGTGCACCCTGTTATAGCGACACAGACATTACTTGTGCACACTGTTTTATAGCGACACAGACATTACTTGTGCACCCCGTGTTATAGCGACACGGACATTACCTGTGCACCCCGTGTTATAGCGACACGGACATTACCTGTGCACCCTGTGTTATAGCGACACAGACATTACCTGTGCACGCTGTGTTATAGCGACACAGACATTACCTGTGCACGCTGTGTTATAGCGACAGACATTACCTGTGCACCCTGTGTTATAGCGACACAGACATTACCTGTGCACGCTGTGTTATAGCGACACAGACATTACCTGTGCACGCTGTGTTATAGCGACAGACATTACCTGTGCACCCTGTGTTATAGCGACACAGACATTACCTGTGCACGCTGTGTTATAGCGACACAGACATTA
>JAOYSI010009172.1:0-11070 GCA_025775065.1 Hiodon alosoides | reverse complement strand
TATATATTTGTGTGTGTGTGTGTGTGTGTGTGTGTGTGTGTGTGTGTGTGTGTGTGTGTGTGTGTGTGTGTGTGTGTAAACTAAGTTTATCGACCAATTTCCAGATTATTAAAACATGCATGATGTTGAGAACTGCGTCATTTGCGCCAATACACACGCTTTGGGAGCTGCTCTCCAATGTGCTGTATTTGAATGACATGCATTGCAGCACTACGGCAATGGGAGGCGCAGACCTGGTAGGAGACTGCCTGGTGGCCATGTTCTGTTATGTTTACCTTTGCAGATGTCATTAGTAAAAGCCCTATGTCCAGGTGACGTGTCATGAATACCCATTAACACCTTCAATCTGATTTTATATTACTGAAACATCTGAGCGGTTTGGGCTGATTTTGATGAATGCTATGCTGTTTAAATATGCATCCTTCCATTGCCTAACTCGATAATTAGTCTCTAAGATGAAGTGCAGGGAGCTGCCTAGATTAGAGAATAAAATTGTGAAAACGAATGGCAATGGATAACTGAGCAAGAACATAGTGACGAGCCAAATTTGTCTCCGGGATTGTAGTCAGGAAGGGAAGATTAATTACAAGAACTTACTATGAAACGGGCAGCTAAGCCTTAGTTATGGAAGTCCTTAACAAGGTTCAGGGAAAGAGAAACCCTGGCAAAGTTTGATTAATTAAACTGCATGCCTGAAATCTACCGACTGATTGAAACATAGATCTACCATTAAGCAAATCTGGGGCTCAAGCCCCTGGGGCCAGTGATCCCATTTAAGGAATCTGGGAGATTATTTTGTTTTAATAAACTGATGCCATATCGATTTTATATGACTGTTGCAGTCGAGACTGTTGTGCATTTTTAAACTCACATAACACATTCTTATGCAGATTATTTTTATAAATCCATCCAAACTGGTAATTATTTGCAGAATTATTTTTTATATTATTTTTGAGGATACCGATCCAAGCTAGGGAGCCATTAGGAAAATTGATGGGTCAAATTTCGGACTAAGAGTTCTTATTAGCCCAAAAATAAATCCTATGTAATTAATCCAGACATATTAATTTCACAAAATGTCACAAAGCAAAGCAAAAATCTTGTCTGCCCCCCTAATATTAAACATGAAACATTACTGAGTAGTAAGAAAAGGTATAGTGTGTATATCCACTGAAGATGACAGGATACTTATTCCTTCTTAGCGAGCATCTGAGCACCAGCGGACATTTCGCATTATTCAAATGCCTTGTCCAAGGCACTGATTCAAAGTGACACCTAATTTAAGCAAACACTCAGGGACTGTTACTCTTTCCAAAGAGAATGGGAGGCTTTGGCATCCAGTTCATTACCATGGAAGAGATATCTGTCAAAAAAGACACCGGTGGTGGCCATAACCACAGCAGCATCGGTCTGTTTATAATCACACTGTTTGCGTGCAATGGCCCATGCAGTCTTGTTCAATTTGAGGTTTTCAAAGCAGCAGAGGATCCTCTTACGTTCCACTTGAGACATAATTTTGGTATGCTAATGTGTGCTGGTATACACAAAATATTTCAGTTACACTGAAACTGCATGCATTAAGCTTGACTAGAGGTGCTTTGTACTTTGCAAGAACATCAGAAGAATTCTCTGTAGAACGGGAGCTGGTGACTGCCTTCACGACTCAGTCGTGAGTATTATATTCCGGTTGCTAATAATGAGTACAGATTCCGGAAGTTGGTATACATTATTCTTTATTTCATTACTCATTACTCTTTCTTTATTATTTGGTATTCTCTGTGATAGCCTGTCTTTCAAATTAGGACTGAAAAGAGACCGATATTAAGAGCATTAGCAATGATAGCCTTTAGGAGCCTTTAGCATTTCATTTCAAGTTGACCTTCAACCACCTACTGGCCACCACCCTTAGTTATTGGTAGTTTATGTTAACTGCTATGGACAGGAAGTGGTCAGAAAATGATCTAAATCAAAACTTTTCCCAATTTATATAACTGTATATGATTTAATTTTTTCTGAGTAGAAGAAAAAAATACTTTAAAAATACAAAAATAAAACACTATTAAATACAATTTTATTTAATGCGATTAGTGGGTTGTTTTGATTAAGTCCCAGCCATAGTCACTGGAATGAGAAAGTTTTACAATAATATTTGTAGCTATGATGATTAACTAAAATTACATTTGAGTGACGTTTGCTGGACAGGTGGGATGAAATGCTCCATTTGGCACGGATTTTGAAAAAAATTCAAAATAATAGTAACATTTACTTTAGAATTGCAATATTCTTTTTTACATGCAGTTTGTAACTACATTATGTTTTCCCAACCATCTTCCTATGATTAGTATATAAAACATTTTATATTAGGAGCACGGTATTCCCATTTATGCACAGGTTAGGGAAAAGGCTGACTCTGCTACCTGTATCCTTCATAATTTCTGTTTATGAAAAATATTGGCTTCCTGCTGCACCAAGTTGGGACCTCACACAGTTTCCTCTAAACTTCCCATCAGTAGATTCTGACGACCGGTTGGTTCCCTAGGGACAAATTTATATTTCTGACCGGAGGGTTTGATTGCCGTTCTACTTGTCATTTCTAGGTCAATATAACTGTGATCACCACTATCAAGGCTTGTCAAAACATCAGACAGTACTGGAGTGAGAATAAAACACAAACAAACCTCCATCACCTGGTAGTGCCCTGGATTGTGGAAACACATTTACAACAAGTTTGCATATATTCCTCTTTTATAGAATGTGCTAATGCATGATGTTTTCGGTTTATAGTAGTATAGCCACCAGGCTTATCAGTCATGTTTTAACCTAAGAATCCAGACAGCTGTCCAAATATTTTGGTACACCTAACACAGTTATTAAATGATAACCAAAAAAATCTATTCATGCTTCCAAATATTTCATACAAAGATATAAATTATACCCCTCCCCTGGAGGACAAAATGGCTCCAATTGCAAACATTCCTAATACATATGTCTTGGGGGCAGGACTGCCTCTGATTACTGAAGGGTTTGATTCCTAACCACTGCCTTATGGGCGGCTACAGAACCCGTCTGAGAATTGTGCTGATTGGAAGGTGAGGGGCATAACAGGCCCTTGGATAGGCAGTACGAGGTATATCATCTTTGACTCATGAACAGACCATGCAGTTCAATTTGTGGGCAGGCATTGTTAAAGTTGGCCCTGGCTAATTGGGGGGGGGGTTACGTGACATGGCACATAATTACACCCGTACCGAAGAATAGATGGGGCGAGGCCACTCACCTTGCTCGTGGGGCTAACACCTGTCATTTTTCTTCCCGCAGTTCCCTTCGCTTGTCTGAATCCCTGTAAACCCCCACCCCGGTCGCAGTTAGATATTCATCTGCAGCCTGCTGAGAGTTCTTTCTGTGACACAAAGGCCAGAAGGTTATAATGAGTGTGTAGCTCTAAATCACTGAATATCAACACCTCCTGTCCTATGCTACCCATACAAAATGGTCAGAAGTCCTACCAGATGCTTCATTGGTTTAATAATAAATTTAGTGACCAGCTGAATTGTGGATTGTACTACGGAGTTTACTAAAGGTTTTGCATGCAGTCAAAGGTAAATGGAATCCTTTATTTTATGACATTGTCACAAGTCACAGTTTATGGACTACAGATGGCTAAAAAATAGACCATCAATAACATGAACATGAGTCTTGGTTTTCTGCTTCGAAAGACCATTTATCATGGGAGTCATTGTGGATGGGCGAGGAGAATGGGCCTGCTTGGGCCACTGTGAAGTCTGTTTGATTGTAAATCTACTCCGCTCCAATGCAGTGACCAAGTGTCATAACACCAGCAATACTTTCCATGAAATTGACTGCAGACCCCGCCGGTCTGCAAAAGTTGTACACGCTGGAATTACTGATGTGAGGCAACAGCACTGAGTAGTATTATTTCTAGCAAAACCATTGTCTCAACTGGGAAACAGATCAGGAACTGTTGTGTTGTGACCAACAGAAATGGTCCGCCACCATTCAACTCTTAATAGAGCTACTAGTTCCCAGCCCCCTGCCCATATGTGGCAGTATTAAAAAGGTTTTATTTCAGTGTCTTTAGAGTCACTTTATGAGTGGGGGGAAATAAGAGCACTCGTAAATCCCTGGAAGCGCAGCAAGGAGCATGGCAACACAACTTCAAATAGCTAACATAGACACAGGCGCAGACAGCATTAGCGCTACGATGGGTCCAATCAGCATTTGCTCCTGGGGAAACTTTCACTCAGGAAAATACTGTTCGGAAGAGAAAGTGCCACAAATGCATAGCTTGTGAGTGTGGATAGTTCAGAACAGGATTAATGGGCTAATGTATTTATATCTAATGGACCCCAGTCTACTTTCTATTTAGCTTCCAAAATTATATATTAAGCACTGACACTTTCTAGGGCCTTTGCAAAACTGAAGTAAGCATTTACTTTTTTGAGACTGTGTTGTTGTTGGGAAAATAGCAAAGAGGGATTTGCCAATATCTACGGTGTTCAAACATTACTTCGAAATGTCTCAGAACACTACACATATTTATGTCTTGGTTTTTTAAATTATGTATTATGAATGGTTCCATTGTTAATTGTCAGTTTTGATGGCAAAAAGACAAAAACTATTTCTGATGCCTGAACATGATGTAATGACATGCAATAAAGTCCCTCACAAATTCATCTCATATATTGAGTCACATAGCACAATAAACCAATATCTAATAGATGTTTGTGTTTGTGTGTGATAATCCACGGAGAGCCCTGCATTTATGAGAAAATAAACCCAGATGGGAGGGTGTGAAGTGGATGGAGGCCAAACTAAGACCTTTCCTATGTGGATCATTTTCCTATAACTGTGTGGATCGGGATGGATTATCATGCTTATACAACAGCAAAAACAGTTTTATTCATTTAATTTTTCAATAGTATTTCTTACACATTCACAGAGTATAATTAATTGTGGATCTGAGTTTTTGTCAAAACTGCACCACTGTCGATCACAAATGGCCATTTACTCCAGCTATATATACACTATATGGTCAAAATAATTGGGATACCTACAGATTACACCTACCGGAGCTTTTATGACATCCCATTCTAAATCCATTGGCATTAATATCGAGTTGGTCCCCCCTTTGCAGCTATAAAAGCTTCTACTCTTCTGGGAAGGCTTTCTACAAGATTTTGGAGGGTGTCCGTTGGAATTTTTGCCCATTCTTCCAGAAGAGCATTTGTGTGGTCAGACACTGATGGACGAGAGGGGCCTGGCTCGCAATCTCCGTTCTAGTTCATCCTGAAGGTGTTAAGGTTGAGGTCAGGGCTCTGTGCGGGCCAATCACGTGTCAGGAGAACGTTTGCTGGCTGACTGGATTGTGCCAACTGTAAAGGTGGAGGAGGGATAATGCTATGGGGTTCTTTTTCTGGGGTTGGCCTAAGCACTTAGTTCCACTGAAGGGAAATGTTAATGCCTCAAGACATTTTGGAAAATTCTATGCTTCCAACATTGTGGAAACAGTTTGGGGAAGGTCCATTTCTGTTCCAGCATGACTATGCCCCAGTGCACAAAGGTCCATAAAGGCCTGGTTGGATGATTTTGGTGTGGAACTTGACTGGCCGGCACATAGCCCTGACCTCAACCCTATAGAACACCTTTGGGATGAACTGGAACGGAAATTGTGAGCCAGGCCCTCTCGTCCAATCCCTCACAAATGCTCTTCTGGAAGAATGGGCAAAAATTCCAACAGACACACTCCAAAATCTTGTAGAAAGCCTTCCCAGAAGAGTGGAAGCTGCAAAGGGGGGACCAACTTGATATTAATGCCTATGGATTTAGATGGGATGTCATTAAAATCTCCTGTTTTGCTTAGCCCAGCAATAATATTTATTTTTCTTTGCAGAAATCATGCTTGCCTTCACTGTATTATGTCCATAATGCACATCTTGGATACTTTTTCCTCTCCTTTTCATCTCATGAAAATGTTTTCTCTTAACATGAAAAACCATTGAATTTCAATATTGGCTGATTTCTGTTGTCTCTCATACCCCGCTGTGTTGGCACAGCAGGCGCTCTCCATTCTTCCTGTATGGAATAGCAGTGTGTCGGCGCCAGAGATCTCCTGTCTCTGCTCCCCACTGCAGTTGTAACCTTCACTAGCAGAAAGTCTTCCGATGCTGACAATTATCATAAATACTCTTTAGCAGTCTTTTGTCTGATGTGCCACTATTTGCCTTTAGAAATGGTTTGACGCTATTTCTGGTGATAAGAAAATAATTACCAATACCTTACTAAATACTAATATTTTTGGGGTGGCAAGATTGAGACAACTAGGTGTAATTATTTACCTATTGGTCCCTTTCATGATTCTTGAATCCTTGAGACATCAAGGATTTCCAAAAGAAACTACAACAAAAGGATGCAGTGAACATTTTTCTTACAGCCTGAAACTCAAATCATAACAAAAAGTGAAAAAAAAGTGAGAACAAAAAGTGTTTTTTCAGAAATATAAAATCATGCACATGCACTCTCACACATCTCACTCTGTCCTCCTCTCATTGGCTCATACAGTAACTCCTCCTGCCGCTGACCCACCAACCGAAAGCCAGCTCCTGTGTGGACACACACACACACACACACACACACACACACACCATGGACTATAGTAACACAATAAAAATACTATTTCACAAGATCAGACAGACATTCAGCTCTATCAAGAAGACAGTTCACAAAATATATTACTCCTTAATCAAAAATGTGTTTACAACGTCACACACAATTTAAAATGTCAGTCACATCCAGTTTTTCTCTCCAAATATAAATATTAAGACCTAATTCTGGCTAACGGGTAACCAATTATCCATGTCCATGTGCCAAACATGATTTTCTACCAGGGAAATGGGTGATAAAGGGGCACCATTGTACACAATAATCCCTTAAAACCCATACTTTTCTGCTAATAATACTTGCTGTCACATCATTTTTTGCCGTAACTACATTCCTGTTTATGTTGATAATGAATAAAGAGCTCTGTCCAATTATTGACCCATCGCTGCAGGCTTTCCCCCTTATTTCTAATTTCGGTTCCATTTTTCTTTCGGCCACTAGGCAGATTAATCCAATATTAGGGGACACATTCCTTCATTTACCTGTCATGCTGAGAGACTAAAAGGCCATTAGCAATTATTGCCTCCTTTTCCATGAATCCCAGAGTGTTTTAATAGCCTCTCCCAGACCAGCTAACAGAAAGAGCATTCACACAGCCTTAGAGGGACCAGCCTCAGAGCTGCATCTTTCAGGGTGCCACCAGTGGAAGTTACCTGAAAGTACAAAAGAACGGAGTTAAAAAACAGGTCAAGCTCAAATTATAACAATATACTTTTGAATAACAACGTGCTAATATTAGAGCTATTAAATGTGCATGTTTGATACAAAATAACTCTTCAGTACTGTTTGAAAATGCCTACATGCCACACAAGCTTGCTTGATAGTGAGAGTAATCGTCACACATGCAGTTTCTTTGGAGGAGTTCCATAAAGAAATCTATATGAATTAACTTTGCAGTTTCACCTCACCAAGGAAGCAAATCAATTGTAGATGCTGTAAAATAGTTTGGTTGTCATTCATTAATTACTGTGTGCGCATATTGATTAAACTGAGAAAAATTAAACGCCAAGAAATTAGTCAGTCTTTATGCATATCCTTGGATGTTTCGCTTTTGTAAATTATTTTAGTATGAAAGGTTAGAAAGAATGTTATTACCTTTGAATATTGAATGGGTAATATAAATTTAGATAATTTCTACGTTGTGTATGCATGTGAGGTGGCAATAAAGGATTGATATTACTGTAATAGTCCTTGTTTACTTATTTAAAGAAAAAATATTTTTATTGTGTCTATTTCTATGTCACACATATAAATAAAATGATTAACTGCAGGAGCAATGCAGTAAATCAGAAAAAAACAACAACACATTATCCAGGAGCTTAATGTGACAAGTGCCAAACAGCTCGTTAAGATCTGTGGTAACTTTTGCACTGTAACTGTTGTTGGCGCCAGACTATTGAAAACAAGACTTTTGTGCCTCAAAAGATTTATGGGACTGGAATGATAATTTTGGACATTACACTTATTTAAAAGTGAGTCATGTAATAATTATAGCTCAGGGATTCATTACTGTCTGAAATAATGAGACCAATTGTCCATTGCTGAGGGTTTAAACATATTGAAGAAATTTGTTCCTCTCTCGTTACACTTTGCACTATGTTTCCTTAGCAACCAGACTCTTTTTCTATTATTGTCGGTTAGAGAAATATCAGGTTTTTGTTTTTTTTCCTCTGGGTGGTTTGAGAAGGTAATGAGATGAATATGATCTTATTTGAAATACGTTATAAAGCTTACAAAAGAGAATGCACTTTTTATGGATAGCCTATTATTTGTATTCTGTTGGAAAACATTACTATGCAAATGTACATAGACGTTCAAACATTGAAATTAGGTTGATTTGTTAATTTGTATGTTGCAAACAGATTACATCAGTTTAATCTACAGCAGTGCATTTCCTGAGGATGTTTTCGGAGAAAGTAGCATGATAAATTGATGCACTCGAGTTTCAATCCTGCAGCGTGACAATCCTCTATCTAATTTTCCATTTGGTTTAAGGGTCTGTAATTCTGCTGCCACTCTCATGGCTCTGAAGGTAAAATACACTAAGTTGTGTTTGTTTATTTCTCAGGCCCAGCACTCTCGGCATATTAGACATCCCCTAAGGAAGGCAGTGCGTGGGCAAGTGTCTGTCTGAAATGACCCGGTGTCAAGGTCATGACTCTCGATAACAACAGGGTTAATTTGCAACGGAGGACTTTTTTCAACGGAGGACATTTCAATTTTTTTTATTTATTAAATGCCCTTGTGCAGTCATATCTTGGATGGTTTCGATAATGGAGAGGTGGAAACCAGAATGTGCAGACAAGGCTGTGTCTTTACTGAGCCATTTACTTGTAGATGTTTTGACAATTAATAAATACAGTATATACACTGATTTTCCACATTGTTAGGTATACTACCCCCCCCCCCCCCATTTTTTCGATGAAATGGCAGCATCAAGTGTTCAGAATATTCTATTTAAAGTGAGTAGAGGGGTTTATTTATTTTTAAATTAAAAAAAAATAAAAATTTAAGGAATAACTAAGTTCACTGCAGTTTGCCAGATGTCTGGAGCTGATTTAATCAATTAATGTATTTTTTTAGGGAACATATTGCTTCTAAAAGGAGCCAATTTCAGTCTTCTCACTTCCTGCCTGTGTTATGAAAGTTTTTCTTTCTAAGTTTTAGAAGTTTTAGAATTTTAGAAAGTTATACTTTTCTCATTACTTACATGGCATGTTTCTATATCAGCCAGTAGTGTGGTTAGAAAAGATGTACTATAGGTAACAGATAAAGTAACAGATTTCAGGATTGAATCAGCTGATGCCTTGCTATCGGATTCATGTGTTGAATGTGAGCATTAATGAAGTGAACTCACTCGTGTAGTGAGTGTGCATGAAGCAGAGTTCAGGGACCCCTTTGATTAGAAATCACGGACCCCAGTTTGAGAACTGCACTAGAGCTACTCAATAGGGCGTGCATCGTGTAGCAATCCATTGCAAAACAGGTGGCACCGTGATTTTTAAACAAGTAGGGTTGAAAGTAGATGAGCTCACAACTGCTTCAGTAAATATCTAGCTATATACTGTATATGTGTAAACACATTTCAAGCGATGGAAGTTGCTTTTGCTAAGAGCATTTGCTGAACAATTAAGTAATAATAGATCTTCCCCAGAACAATGTATAGATGGCCTTCAGTTAGGATTGTAAGGCGGTCAGGTGATGAACCAAACCAGAGTTAGCCAGGAATTAAACATTATTTTGAGACAATAATGGATGGTATTGCTACAGCAAAATGACTTACTTTTATCTGCGTGGATTTATTTATTTTTGTTTTAATTTTTGGAATGGAAAAAAACCAACTGGTGCTATAACTCCATGGCAAATTAGATATTGCACCTTAAAATGTAAATGGCATTTACAAAAAAATATGCATTTATTAGTAGAAGTAGGCTATTAGCAGGCTTCCATTGGGATTTTTTTTTGATTGATAGCTAAGTAAAAGGGATAAAATGTGAGGAAGCTAGGCCTGCAGTGCTGTATAGAAATGGTTGATGAGGCTCAAGGTCACCTATTGTGTTAAGGGCAGTATTTTTAGAATTTCAGTAACAATCCAAAGTGAAGAGGATCGATAAAGTCAAGTCCTCATTAAATCAATGCATTCTAATCCTGGCGGTTCGTTGATATACTTTCTATACTGCATAACTGTTTACCACCAACTTTCACCTTACAGTGCTCTGGCTGTTCAACATTAGTAATGTAATCAGGCTTGTGAATCAGTGTGTGTTTCTTACACAATGCAATCACATGGTATTTGATGATAATCCGATGATAAGCAAAAATCTGTACTTACGCGGATTTCCATTTTCTTCAAACCTCAGCTGGTATTTTTAAACTTTTTTTCTAAGATAGGTCTGATGGACTTTGAATGTTTGCGAAAGTGAAAACTATTTTTTATTTTATTCATATATTCACGAAAACCCCTAATTGGAGACAGTTTAAAAGAAAGCACTATTTTTTAAATTGCTGGGCAGAGGTACATAAGTGCAAATGGGTCAAAAACTGAAACAGTTTCTCAAATAAAAAGGGGCAAAATAAAAATGGTTCTCCTACAAAAACTCTTTATATTCATAGTTTGTCTCAAGCGAGCTCCAAACGCCCTCTAATGCTTTCCTCTCAGGTACAGGCCCTGACTGAAGAATCAGGCAGACTTTTATTCTGTCATTTCCTCCAGCTATACAAATTACAAGGCTGGCAATCAGCATTCAGACCCAGAATGTCTGGCTTTCTGGTCTTGAAAGGGTGGGACACGGATTCCCTACCCACCGTTGTATCACTATATACACACACACACACACACACACACACACACACACACACACACACACACACACACACACACACACACACACA
>JAOYSI010009171.1:182-11071 GCA_025775065.1 Hiodon alosoides | reverse complement strand
ACAATGTCGGCCAGATCATCCAGAGAGTCCCATTTTCGGCTTAAATAATTGATTTAAAAATTACGACAGTCTTGTTTTGTGCTCTACACAGTACTGTACATATATATTTGCAACCATGTTCTTAATTGAAACGTTTGAAAAAATCGCTAGTTTACTACACTAACATTACATCGCTGATTTGCACAACAATCGCAAAAACATCACTAATAAAACTCACGCGATCGACATACACACACTTGCAGACGCATCTTGGCAGTTTGTGATCAACACTCGTTGCCTCTGGTGACGTAGCAGCCAGCTAGCGATGATGTACGATGACGTAATCGTAACCAAGTGGTGTCTCATTTCATAGGGGTATGTTTTCACCCCTAGCGCTTACCACTCGGTTTCGAGGGACAAGGGCTAGGGGTAAGACGAAGGGTTAGGGGAAGGGGAAGGGGTAAGACAGAGAAATGGGATTCACCCTTAATCTTTTAGTGCGTGATCCTCATTTACAAAGTCAGAGTAATCAGCACTCTAGATAGATTTGAAAGTAATTCAATAAATGATGGGCAGTTTTAGGCCTGAAACCAAAGCTGACTTAGATGTTTTATCTGCAAATACATGCCACATTGTAGCAGTAACGTATTCATATTCTTTTTTTCCCCCCAATGCCATAGCATCCTTCGGGAACTGCTAATTAAACCGAGGTGAGTGCAGAGCATACATAACATTTATTTAAAATTTACTCTAAATGTTTATTTTGGAAAATCTCAGACTCAGAACCACCAAGGCTGACTTAGGAAATGTCTGGCATTTAAACATATTAAAGTTAATAGATTACCAGGTCTTTTACTGTCAATAATGATTTTCAAGCCAAGAAATTAGCAGTTTCCTGTAAAATACTCTAATTAAAAGAAAAACACATAAACAGTAGGAATGGGCAATGTTAAAGGGCCTGTGAATCCCTGTTCCAGGCTACGAGGAGTCTTGATGGCAAACTATAATGTTCTATAGATTTTTCTTATTGTGTTTCTTTTAATGTTTTTCTTTTTCCAAAGGGGGCCCTTTGGTATGCTTTTCTTTAACAGGATCCTTTGGAGGAAACTAAAATCTTTCCTATGTTTTCAATTTTTATCTTACAGCTGGTCCTCCAGGAAACATTCAAGACAACCTGGACTTCCTTATTGAGCATTTTCCACCTAAATAAATAGTACCCTGCTAATTAATGTGCAACTAAAATGTCCACCCGTATAATCCCAGCCTGCTGGCTGTTTCCTGCTGCTTCACTCATTTGACCTGTGTATCTCCACCCACACAAAAAATCTGGCAAGGACCTCTGATCTGACAGCGATATCTGTTGAAATCTCTTCCTGTTCTCCACAGCGTCGAACACCCTATCATCTGTCAAGATCTTCTCCCACCTGTTGATATTGCTGCTTTAACTCCAGGACTTATACAGTCCTGACACTTTCTACTTGTTTTTCACAATGGCCGAAACTTCTAAGCTTACCTAGCCTGTGGCTGTCTAAGAAATTTCACACTGACAGAGGCAGACTTCAATCAGCAGATAGAAAGTAGAAGACATTGAAGGACTCTGTTAGTCAGTCCACTTCTTAACCTTTTTGAAATCTGCGTTATCCTGGTGTCTCACACCATCCATTGACTTGCATAACAATCAGAAGTAATTTTTCTTCTCCTCTAGTCTAGGCAAACTTGCCTGACCTCTTACCATTTGTCACCTCCGTGCTGAACTTTGATCCCCTTGATCAAAGGTTGCTTTCCCCATAATTCAAGCATGCAGCAATATTTCTAGTGCTAAAGAAATCCAGATTTCTAGAACTGCTGAACACCTGCCAAATTATTTATATTGTCCCGGATAGCTCTACAGCATTGACTACCCAGACATCCAAAAACCACCAATTCACTGAGAATATTCTAGCGGTATTCCTTTTCTTCTTTTTCACCTGAATGTTCTCATGTTACACCTGTCATAAACTGCTCATTTCTCACAAATCACGCTACTCAGCTCCTGATCCAGGCATTCATCATCTCATTCTTGGACTATCGCAACTCGTATTTTGCTGGCCTTCCCACAGGTACCGTAAGGTCACAGTGTATCCAGACTGCAGCTGCTGGGTTGGTAGTCCCATCTCACCCCACTGGCTTCGGAAGTTCGAATTAGGTTTTGACCATTCAGTTTTTTATGGGCGAAGCCTCCCTTTATCTTTCATCCTTTAATTGACCCCACACTCCTCTAAGACCTCTTTGCTCTGCAGTTTATGGTCATCTGGCAGTCTTTTCCTTCCAAGGCTACACAACTCAGATACAATCATTCGCTACTCTTCAGCCTCAACTGTGGGATGACCTTCCACAACCCCAGATGTAAAACATATTTCTCACACTATGCCTAGGACAAAATATATATCAAATAAGTATATGTTAAGAGAGTATATTAAAACCAAAACTTTATATTACAAATATAGCATTATTATACCTATCTCTCAAATTGAGCATGCTGCTATTTTCCCCCATGAAATTCAACCTCGGAAGCAGGCCTAGGCGTTATCTTTGTGTACTAAAAGATGCTAGTTGAGAACTCTTGGGTTGACATTGTTCTTCAGGAGAGTTACCCCAAAATACAATAATTGGCCAAACGTTAATTGTTGTCCTATCTCTATCATTCAGTGTATTGAACGTACTCGAAAGACCTCCAAACAATATAAGTGTCTGTCATGGAACTTTCCTGAAGTTGATAATAAGGCTGCAAAACTCAAAGTATTATATTTCCAAGAACATAGCATTGCCACAGACTTTACCTCTCCTGTGATATTAATAGAAAAAAGAAAACTTTGAAAAATGTTGCCTACACACAGAACTAGAAGTTTCCAGTTATCCTTAATGATGACGAGTTGACCAGACTGATAAGCCAGCATAGACAAATGTCTCCAAGGACTAGTATGGAGAAATGCTAAGTGAGGCATTCGTTTTTTAATGTGTACCTTCTTTTGAAAAGAGGAATCTTAGCTGAGGGTTTTTTTGAAAATAATTAACAAAACAGACAACTTAAAAAAAAGTGTGGGATTGCTCCAAAGCTATGATGGCTATATGGCCCACCAAAGATTTGTTATATGTACATATCTCCTTTGTTTTTTTTTGGGATGACTAAAGACACTTGTAAAAATACGAGTCACTATCCATCATTAGTTAATTTTACAATAATAGTTCTGCTATGCGCCAGCTAGTTTAGTAGTTCAGACTTATTTTTGTGTGCAACAGTTGTTGGGACTGCCAACTGTAAAAACCCAAATGCGGGCCCCACCTGCATGGCCCTGGTGACCTGGAAAGAGTAAAACACTCCTGTGACTAGGATGAAGAAACACACTACTGTTACAGTACACTCTGGTGATGACGATGGGGCAATGCACTCCTGAGTGCAGAGAGACGCACTTCCGTAACAGTGCACTCCTGAGTGCAGAGAGACGCACTCCTGTAATAGTGCACTCCTGAGTGCAGAGAGATGCACTCCTGTAACAGTGCACTCCTGAGTGCAGAGAGACGCACTCCTGTAACAGTGCACTCCTGAGTGCAGAGAGACGCACTCCTGATGGCGGCAAAGAGGAAGAACGTATCACCTACACCATGCTCTCCAGTTATCTCCGGAGGGGGAAGGCAAAACAGCTACCTACCCCTTTACAAGCCAACACGGAGGCCCGCTGTGGTTAGGCTGAGGCGGTTTCCAGACTTGCGCATGGACCTCGGTCACATCGGGGGGGGGGCCCGTTTGAAGATTGCTCTGAATTATGGGCACGAAGCACAATGCACACACTGTAAATCAGGGCTGTCTGGGGTTCGGGGTCTGGGATCTGAGGGGGGGAGCTACTGGAATTCCCATCTGGATCGGTGATCGAGACACTGGCAGGCGTAATGCAACGCACCTGTAAGGTTCAGCGGTGAGGGTCAGTGGTTGTAATCGGCATGCCCTTTCCAGCAATAATATTTACTCTGCACAGCACCCTGGAGCCTTGGACCATACCATCTTCCATGTCTTAACACAAAATGTATCAAGACAAAAAAAAAAGTACCGGGTATCATTTTGCTCAACGCGGGCAGGTAAATAATGAAAAGCGTGTACGCAATATGTTTTGCTTTTGTTTAGATGTTTAGATGATATCTGAAGCAATTTGCACATGGCCATAAAATAAACAGTCACAACTGTAATATTCTGATAACTCACCCTGAACAAAGTT
The DNA here is from genome assembly GCA_025775065.1 of Hiodon alosoides. Taxonomy (NCBI): domain Eukaryota; kingdom Metazoa; phylum Chordata; class Actinopteri; order Hiodontiformes; family Hiodontidae; genus Hiodon; species Hiodon alosoides. Next base: position 6,842 of record JAOYSI010009171.1, on the reverse strand, counting down.
GGGCATGTAATTCTAATGAGAGGCTGTCAACGTGATCCACAATGAAAAAAGTATAGGTCACCCTGAGACATGGAAGGCTATGTTGAAGTAGGCTAAAATAAAATCTATGTTTAATTTCTAAAGTCTATAATGGTTATGTTTAAAGGTCACCTCAAGCTGGAATTGACATACATGTGGCTAATTTAGCTCTCAGCACTTGGTGAAGGGAAAACAATTTTAAATGATATAAATGGGAATTCACTCCCTGGAAATAGAGACACTGAGTGTGAGGCCAAAGAGCGGTCGCTGGAACGAACCACTCATTAGTCATTTAGAGGGAGAGTCGGTTTCAGCAGGTCCTGGCTACCTGTCACAGCAGACAGACAGATGGTCCTGCTTGTCATTTCTTTATCTTTAAAATCCCAAAGTTCCTAATAAAAGTAATTTTATAACCTTGGCATTCGTTCTACTGAGCAAAATACGGTTATAAAATGATTTTGTGTCGCTCTGATTTTATTACCTTCTTTCATCCTTACTGGGCCACGAGTAGGATTACAAGGAAGAGGTCATAGAAACTCACTTCCTAAGTTAAAAATAAATAAATAAAAACCCACACATTTGTTTAACAATGACATAATCACTCAAAACATTTTTTACAAAATTTAAAAAAAAATCTTTTCCCTAACCAAATCTTTTCCTTACCAAAGAAACGCTTATTTCAGAAGATTTCAGGATTAAAATTAGTGATTAGTACAGTGTAACAGTATCTCTAGACGAAAATTGCAGGACCTTGATGATCATTTTAGAAACTATGTGTATAGTTACTCATTATAATTAGTCATAATTATATACAAAATTTTAAAAATTATAATTATTAACAATAAATTATAATAATGAAAATTATGTTATTATGAAGCCTTTTTGACGTACGATACTCTTATTTTCTCCTATTAACATAGCATAAATCAATAGCTTAGCAACAGGCTTGCCATCTTTATTAAGTCTTTAAGTAGCGCCTACAGTAACTTTTTGGGAAGAGACTGACCCAGGTATATCTTTTACTCAACTCAAGGACATGCTTGGAAACGTCAGCGACATCATTATTTTTCACTTGTCTGCTCTCTTTGGCTTACAAGAAGGTAAAGTACATGTGGGTTGTGAATATATAACATGCTGTAGCACCCTCTGTAGTGGCTCAGTAAGAAAGGCATCCAACTGGGTGCAGACTGAGCCCTGCGAGCTGTTCAAATCCAGCTCACGTCATTGGATGATTGTGACCGGGAAAGCACAATTGCGGGTGGGTTAAACTGGTAGGGCTTGTTGCTAATGAGCGACAAGGGGGGGATGAGGGATGTGCCTCTCTTTAGATTGCATTGAAACTCCCGTGCGAGCTGCAAAGCTGTAGAAAATGAGACGGGTGGCTTGAAGGTGACTTTGGTAAGAGGAGAGGAGTCGTACCTCCTTACCCTCCCCGTGTGTGGTGGTGGGATTTGTCATCGAATGAATGGCACTTTTGTAAACCACAAAAGTGGTGAAACACATGATACAAGTAGTAAGATAACTTACAGTCACTGGCCACTGTACAATTTTAAACTGTGTTATTAGATAGAAGCTAAAATGCCATTTGGTATCATGATTAAGAGACTGATATAAGAGATTGAATAATTTAAGGGTAATTAAGGGTAAATCACCTTCTATTTCTATTTCGATAAATTATTACATTTCAAGATGGGTGTCAGTGTTTTTTTGTGAGAAAATGTTTCATGCAATTAGAATGGGTTCTGCCAAAACAATTCCCTATTCTGCACACAGCTGCTTGGCAAATCTAGGTGTTTCTAGTAAAATGGAGTAACTGAGTCAATCTGCGTATGTTCTCAGCCTCCGAAAACAAAGCATGACTTCACTCGCCTCGATGCAGGCTTTCAGGTCGATGCGATCGACTGAAAGATTCCCCTCAGCCAAAGCTTCACTGGGAAGTCACTGCTGTTCTCCAACGAGAAAAATGAGAGCAGCAGTGGTGACAAATTCTAGAAGGGAGCCAAGGGCTAATACTGACACTCGGTATTTAACGACCCATTTGGTTTTCATTTCTAACACATGATGTTCTTCCTCCAACGCTGTTCAAAGTGGAAGAGCTTAATGAGGGGACAACAAGCATTGAAAATGCAATTTGCTGGATGTGAGCGAGAAGCAGCTGCAGTGAGAAATTGCTCCTTGCCAGTCTGTGAGGGCATGATCTCAGTGCGTGGCTTTCCCTGTGTGGGTAAGGGTTTCATTAAGAATTTCAATTTTGATATTCAAATGGGCATTGTCTGTTGTCTTTTTTTAAGCCTTTAGTCCCCATCTATGTGTCCGCGGACTGGGAACAAAACCAGGTCCCTTAAACTGCATATCAGGAGGCACGATTAGCTTGTGATTTTAACATTTAGCAGAACCAACAGACAAATATTTTGTGCTGCAAACCTCGAGGTCCGCTATACATATACGGACATTTCATCATATGTGCCGACGTTAGTTACCGGCCATAGAGGTTTTGCCTGTGTTGGAATCAGAATGAGTGGGATTTCCACGACAGTACGCTCACAGAAGCTCAAATCGTCACTCTGTTCATCGAACATTTTCACAACTTGAGACATGACTCAGGTAAAGTGGAGACCCATTTACAGTGACTAATGGATTCAGAATTTACTCATCTTTGAGTGGGACATTATGGATTTTTGGACTTTAATCAATTTCTGGAGCTCAAAATACAATATTTAAAACTGACACATACTTTTAGATTTAGATACCAGATTCCAGAAGTGTTTTTGTTTGGGTTTTTTTTTTCTCAGAAGAGCTGCCCAGTGTCTGAGGATGTTTGGCCTACATTCTGCTGCCCAGGATTCCAGGAAACTGCTATTATATCCAGTCGATGGATTTAAAACTGCATTCCCAGGATTCACGTGCATTTTTGCTTGTCCTGTATGCAAATGGATTTAAAAAATGCATGCTCAGGTCTGGCCTTACCTCACATGACTGTATGCAGTACACAAGCTTGGGATCAGGGTGCCAGGTATGCTTGCCCGTGCACACAATGCTCTGCAGGACAACACAAAGAAAAGACTGAGAGATTCCTACATCTTCTCCTTGTTAGCACATCATATTTTAGCATTTTGTATTGATTTTGGCATTTCATCACACTCCTGGGTATGCTTTAAGTATTTGCTGATCAGGATAAATACTGTGAGATAAACAAATATTAGTAAAAATCAAGCATATATCATAAAACCAACATCAAACAAAGTCTATCCAATTAATATTCACTCATATATACTCAAAGTAATGGCAAAAATATCCTGGAATTTCCTTTCATAAAGAACATCAAAAGTCTCACACCAAGCACATATTGTACATACAGGATGCATACATGTGGATTATTTGTGCAGTTCATTAGATGGCTAAAATCCCCAAAAACAGCCTGAAAGAAGCCTCTAGCAGTCTTACTTTTTTAGCCTATTCCCCTTTTTGAACTAAACTGCTGGAAAACTCTTGCATCCGGCATGTTAGAATTCTCATAGCCTACAGGGATTCTACATTGCGTTGGGTGACATTGACCCTTAACAATTTAAGGGGTCTAGGACAATCGCTCTTCGTCAGACATTGGTCAGTGCGGGGCTGCGGAATGGATCCCACTCAGAACATTTGGACCTGAGCTTTATCTAGATTATAGGAAACATTACCCCTCACATTACGACAGCAGGCCAGATAAGTGACACAAAACATCAAACTCAGTTCCAAACAATTGGAGCCTTAGGCTCCTGGCTCACTGCAAGCCCACCCAATGGAAGCTCAGAAATGGAAGTATTTACATTAGGTTTCGAGAGCAAGCGATCCCGAGGGATCCTATTAGGCAAGTCGCCCTCCTTGAAAAATAACATTAGATCGCACGCCGAAACATCCAAGGCATTTGTGTTTGAGCTGCGATGATTTCCTGGAGCCGCAAAGCCCTGGGAAGTCCGCGATAACTCGCAGGAGATGTAGAAAGCTTTCCTTCTCTGAGGATCAGGAGTCAGAGCCGGGAGGAGTGGGGTTGAGGCAATGAGATATAGCGATCCGTAGCACACCCAACCACAGGCAACCCATGCAACTCCATAAAGTATAAAGGATGGAAAACTTTTTAAAGCCATTTAAGTGTTGCCATTCAATTTAATTCCATGAATGTCAATACTAAAAAATATTATAATAAGACCGCCAATATCACAATTAGAAAGTTGCGTAAACATAAGTATAATTATGACAAGAAGATGGGAAAACATGACTAAAAGGTTTTTGGTTTGAATCCCACTAGAGTCTGTGCTGTTTCACGACTCGGTAATTCAGCCCCAGTTGCTGATGTACAAATCCAAACTGAGCAACACGCTGGATAACGGAGGGAGCTAAGGAAACATAAGTAATAAAAAAGGCCTGACCCGCTCCATCTTTAATTTCTTACCTCAACCTTGCTGGGCAACATCCAGTGCTTGACGGTGTCGGCGGTGATGTCATTGGCCAGCACCACTGGGTCACTCAAGGCCACAATGCACGTCGGGTAGCAAAGCGCACCTGCAGTGCCACACAGCAACCATTCCTTTCGCGCTCATTTGCATGTGTTGAATATATTCATGTATAAACATTTTCCTCTTTTAAATGCTTGAAACCAGTCATTCACGGTTCATCGGCCTTGGCAGCCAGGCCTGGAAAGTGTTCTACCACCTGCTACCTGCCTTCACTTTCGTGTTTTCCCTGGCGAGCCTGCCTGTGTTGTACACAGCAGCTTAACTCTTAGTGACCTAGCCACTCCATTTATTTTTTCTGTGTCAAGTTTGAAACTAAATTATTAACAATAACAAATCTTTGCTTGCCTGGCAACATCGACAGTCTAAAAAGAAAGGGTCAAACATGTCTGGTTAAACATTGTTGGGTTGATTCTGTAAATACAAAGTTACAATGAAAATATGTTCCTGCTTCAGGGCGAATTTAGACATGAAATCTGAGATAATATTACCTGACACTAATTATTAACAAGCCAATTTGATTTCTACTTGCAAACAGAGTAATTGGACTAGATACAGTGAATATAAATGACGGACACAGTCGTAGGGAGGTGTATAAAAGCTGACCTACGCTTGCATGGACACCAGATTACAATCACATAATAATAAGTACAAAACTAGATAAACAAAAGTGATATTTATTGGTAAAGTAATCAATCGGATCTGAGAAGAAGCACTAACAGCATTTTAAATTGACAGCTGACTTATAGGCTAATGATAAACCACAAGCCGACATTAAAACATTGTTTTTAAATGTTGAAGGTATTTTAATTTCCGTTTTGGTTTGGTGTACTTATTCAGAAATGGGAAACTCACCCACGTTGTGCCCATTTTCGCAGGTGTACTCAACCAGATTCACGTCCGGAGGAGGCGAGCAGCCCCCTTGTAAGTTCCGGCACATCGTGAACTCCTTGGTCCACGTCCCGTCTTTGGTGCAGCGGATCATGTTCTGGAATACAATTCAAACTCTTATTTATTATTTCATTATTTGCATCATTATAATTTATTTCATTATTTGCATTATAAAAAATATAACCTAAATCAGTTCTTGTGTGGTCTATCTTGTCTGGAAGCCCAATGCTATGATATGTCGCAGCATCAGTTCAAAACTATTACAACCCTCCACAAGGATCTTTGCAAACTCACAACTTCCAACTGCCAAGCTGTGACATGAGTGATTCCATGGCGATACTTCACCATGGTGTCAACACTTGATTTAGGCTGGTGTGCCTATCACAGGGTGAAGGAGCTGCCTCGAGAGAGAGAGAGAGAGAGAGAGAGAGAGAGAGAGAGAGAGAGAGAGAGAGAGAGAGAGAGAGAGAGAGAGAGAGGCCTTATCACCTTCTCGGAGGTCTCGGGACAGTGGAGGGTGCAGAGGCTGTCAAATTCCAGGCCCTTTGTGCAGACGTACATTCCCTCGAAAACTGTCGGCAGAGACGGGCAAGACACCGGCTCACAGCCTCCCTGTTCCCACTGGCCCCCTTCCATGCATTCCACCTTCAGAAACCTCCTGTGGGCACAAAACACAGTATGCACTTCATTTTGGGCTGGAAAGTAAGCTAATTTGATCTTGAGCGCTTTTTTACCAATCCCACAAATCTGTTTGGATGGTTGATAGCGTCATGTTGTTGTTTACTTTGTTAAATGGACATGCATTCTTTTAATGCCTTATTCAAATAAGGTTCACTTTAGAGAAAATTTTACTCTAATTTGCCCAGAACCATACTGACAAAGTTTTTTTTTTTCTCCATCAAAGGTGTATTGATGAGTGCTGTTGTACAGAGCGGGCACTGCAAGAAACTGTCACGCGGCAGTCAGGACATCAAAAGGAAGACATTAAAATCAGCGCAGTACATTATTTTTGTCTCAGTTAGTCCAAGTTTAGTGGCTGCATCGCTGCTGAAAGATACACCCTCTAAGCGCTTAGCTAGCATTCATAAGGCCATGTCTATAATGGGATAGCTAACAAGCTGTAGATCCCATACGCGTGTTCATAAGTTTGTATCCATAAAGGGATAGGATGCAGGCTAACGAGCTGTAGATCCCATACGCGTGTTCATAAGTTTGTATCCATAAAGGGATAGGATGCAGGCTAACGAGCTGTAGATCC
>JAOYSI010009170.1:0-11073 GCA_025775065.1 Hiodon alosoides | reverse complement strand
AATACTAAACTACCACGCAACGTCGTTGTTACATCAATAATTTAAAATTTATTTAAATATAGTATAAACTACTTTTGATGCAGAAAATATTTAAGAGAAGCGACAGCTTCCGGGTTTTTTTTTTTTAACGTGTTGAATGTGGAGCATTGTATGGATGTACACAAGCGACGCATGAAGAGGACCAAAACCAATGTCGTCACGCAAGCCCCCTCTTCGGTCAAAACGAGTGAACCTTTACTGCCAATCAATCTCATTGTAGTGTTATACATGCTTCAGCAAGTCGCTCTGGGGAGGATTTGGACGCAAGGGTTCACACGCACGCCGATTAACAAAAAACGCTGAACGTCTGAACGGAAGGACTCCTGTGTTGGCAGGGTCTTTCGGTCCATTTTCGGCACACTGTGGGCCGTATGTCGTCAAAGCCTAAGAGCCCGGCATCTGAGAATATGGCCATCTGCTCACGGACAGGTGGCTCTGGGGAGATCTGAAGTTCTTTATTTTTTTCCCTTTTGTGACCATTAAATGTGTCTCTGAAAAGCACCTCTCAAGAACTTACACATCACTTTATCCGAATGTGCCTAAAAAAGCCAACCAGGCCAACATACGTCCTTTTTTACATACATACATACATACCCCCAAACCACCAACAGATTAAGCCGAGATTACCAATGGGACGGTTCTTTCCGCTTCTGATCAGTGTTATTTTACATTTAAGCTTAAGTGAGGGGATTCTGGCTAATTCAAGAAAGGGTTTTCACTGATCACAAGTGAAACATACCGGCTTCCTCTCAAGGTCTCTTTCTGCCAGCCTAGGGAGTTTTTCCTTGCCACTGTTGCCACTGGCATGCTTTTGGGGGGTCAGGCCTGAGACATACTGTATTTTTCTGTATGTAAAGCGTCTTTGTGAGATGAAAACAGGAAAACGAGATGAAAACGAGAAACCTGAACATCCCACAGTATGTTTATATGCCAAATAGAAGGGAAACAAAATAACCTGCTGATACCTGCTGAAACAGAATCATCCTCCAACTAAACTAGCATTTAGGCTGTGTATAACCCTGAGTTTCTTTGTTTCAATTTGTGGATTTTGCGAAGAAAAATGCCCTTGCAAAATAATGAAAAAAGTAATTTTCATAATCAGAGGCATGTTTTTGGTATCATAAGAGACCGCTCAGTCCAAGCGGAGAGAAATTATCGACAACTCATCGCAACTGCAAGTAAACCATTTCTATTGAATAATGCTCCAGAATTACGGTTACGTTTTACAGGGCAACATATTCCCCAACAAAACAAAACGTGACAAACTGTGGAGTCGTGTATTTCAATAATTGCAATGTAATTGTTGCATGTATTTCAAATAGCATACAAACAGAACCAAATCTAAAATTGTTGAAAACATACGTACAAATGTTAATGACAGATTTAAGATATTATTTCCCATGAGCTTAAAGATCAATATATTAAATGACCTAAATTTACACTGAAATGTATATAGAATGCATTAAAGGTATCTGATGATGGCCCAGGAGTGGACTAAACCCTATGAGCTGGAGATGGCCGGTTGGAATCCAGCTCACGTCCTTACTGTGACTGGGAGAGCAGGGCTATTCTCTGTTCATCGCTAATGAACGTCTCAGACCGGCTTTACGGGGTGACTGCAGATTGGCTGAGCCGTCAAGAGGGACGTGCCTCTCCTCCAATCGGCACCGGACTATATGCTGTGTAGAAAAGAGACGGGTGGCGACTTCCTCAACATCCACGCTTGTGATGGAGGGAGTCTTGGTGATGTCTGAGCTGTACTGACATAATTGGTGATTCAAAATGTATTTGAAGAAAACAAAACTTATTTCACAATTGAAGTTCTCCATTTCACTCTTTTGAATTTTCACAGCATATATGGAATCTTGCAGTCAGTGTAACCTTGGTGACATTCTCCCTGTCTTTGACTTTTTAAAAAATCCTTTCTGCTAGCAAAGTGTTTTGCAATATAATTGCTCTGTTCCTACATATTTATAACACCATCAGACCTGTAAAGCACTAATCCGTTTAAATGAACAATTAACTCCATGCAGGACAAAGGACAAAATGAGATATTAGGCCTATAACCCAATGAGTACAGCCATTCTTTCCTATTTCTTATATAAAGAACAGGACTTCTAACATTATCATCATTACTGCCAAAGTTATAGCAGCAATGACAAGAACACACAACTGCTTCTCATAATGGTGAATAATGCTTTTATCCTAAACCCAAGCAAAAGACAACGTTCATATACTTAAAACCTTCACTCAATAGGTATATTATCTGCTACAGGCACTGATTCCAGTCAACAGAATTCAGAACCTGAAATTAAAGGAAACGTCACTGTTTTATTAATTGCAGTGCATGATTTAAACTAGAATTGCATTTTAATAATTTTTCCTAATTTTGTGTAAGTAATGAAGTTGTTCAAAAACTTTGTGATTAGGCTACCCAAGTTAAGGGGAAAGCTTCATGTTGCTTTGAGGGAATCAAATTTCAGTATTTGTAATAAATAAATAAATAAATAAATAAATAAATGCGACAGTGGCCAACATATAATTAGTAATATAAGTTGAAATTCAAAAACAAAAAAACTAAGTACGTCTTCTTAGGGCTTATCTTTTCGGTCCCTTTGCCAAGGAGTAGCCATCAGCTAGCGTGGGGAATAAACGAATAACAAAACACAGAAACTTAAAAGTAACTTTGAAATACCTAGAACGAAAATCCAGTGCTTTTAAGAAAGATCATTCATACAATAACTTTCATCCCTCATACAAACTTGACACTGTTCCATAATCTATCCACCCACAGGTCCGGCTTTGATAGCAATGATATTTAAATTGCTTATTTATTTATTAACGAATGTCTGTATTTAATTTTGGGCTTCGGCCCAAATTCAGTCAAATCCCCATTGCATTCGTTTTGACCAGCGAACTTTGTGTATCGTTTTATTTGGTTAACGACACATTTTATTTTTTTTAGCGACTAACATGTATTATATTCGAATGTAGAAGCTGGAAAGTAACTTCAAGGGAAATCGGCACGTTTTGACTTCAAAATTACTTCTAGGGTAGCTACTACAAGTTGCGTACAGAATGAAATTAGTTCTTTCTTCGCTAAAACGAACGAAAAAGGTTTTAATGTAAGGAAAAAAGTTACACACGTTCCTTAGCAAAAGCTACAGTGTTTACACTTAACACGTTTGTGTTTTTGCGTGCCTTGCTTATGTGCAGAATGCATTTTTTATCCAAAAAACATTTCTTGAACATTATATAAATACTCATCTTGAGGAAGTTCCAGGTTAGGGAGTGTCGGTACGTTAGGGAAGACTTAAACTAGGGACAATACTTTACCTTCCGTGTAATCTATTGGACTGCCACCCATTGTTTATATCAACATATCAATCAAACTTCCTCCAAAGTAATTCGCGTAAAAAAAATATTGACCATTTTAAAATATATGCCATTATCTAGATTTAATATGGGGATGTCTTGTTTGGGCAGCCTTTACTTTACTGCAGAAGTCGTCTAGCGGATTTTAACGCGAATAACGCCTTCCATCTGTGTAATACTCATTTCATTGATACTTATTTAAGTAGGTGCAATAAGCCACTTAATGTTTGATTCTTTGTTGATGGCGCACGTCAGGTTTGTAAGTCGCGCTGGACAAGAGCCTCTGCTAAATGACTAAAATGTCAAACGTAACGGTTAACTATAGACAAATGGAATTCCCTTTCCTTTCCACAAGTGTGTGGATCTTACGCTGAACTACGAAAGACGAAGGAATGATATCTCAAAAAAATCACACGCACATAATTTATTTGGTATTTGGCTATTTAAAAGCAAACTAAATATAGGGTCGAAAAAATGTAAGAGATTAGTGTCGACATTTCCTTGAACGCGTTCTGGAAACAACGCGTAACACCTAGTCTGGTTCACATATAGGCCTATGTACTATACGTGTTATGTAAGAAATAAGTGATTATTAAACACAAAGAGTAGTCTTCATTTATTTAAAACGTAGATCCTTAACCTACATCTCGGATATTATTCTAGTTTGCACAAAGGGTATTAAAAGAATGTAAATATAAATTAATATTTTTAACCAAATCTAAACTTCTCCGTTGAAATGTATAAATGTATATTAAGTGATTAAATTAAAAATAAACATTGCAATTTGACTGCAACATGGGCCTGCAGCAAATAGTTTGCATATCCAGTAAACAAAGATGTATTTACAGGTCGCGACACATATAGTTACGAGCAATATGTGGTTATAAAACACAAGTCATGCATATATAATGAAAACTTTTATCGCGATTAGAGAAAAAAAAATCGGTCGTTTAGGGGTCACAAGCCTTAAATATAAAGCCTTTTATTTAAACAAATATCCCAATTTAGCGGCATCGCGTCTGTTCGTGCGAAGTAATTAAGACGTGGTATTATTAAACAGTAACCGGCCAACATTATAATTACAACGAATCTCCTCATTAAAAAAAAAAAAAAAAAGTATCTGAATGTGCAGTCAACCGATCTTTATGGATGCGTGAATAGTTCTAATCCTACCCAATTTAGTCTTGATGAAACTGTATCCACATTGTGTAAAAAACGTTTCACTTAAGTAAAAAACGAAAAAGAAATGTAGATCTAGTATATATCGTTAATGTTACCCTAATTTTTGTCCAATCAAGGATTGGATTTCTTAAAATACATTTTTTACATTTCTATAATAACTCTGGATTTCCACTGACAAACTTTTTAAAATAATTATTTTTTAATAATATACAATTGAAACTGTCTCTGCTGAACACTAGCGGCGAGGTCGGTCGGTTTTGCCGGGACAGGGTTTACACAATTGACGTAAATTCTTGATTCCAGTCATTTGTTTTGTGGCTATTTTAAAATGTTTATCTGTGGGTGGCGCTTTTCTTTTGCTTATGTCCCTGGGAGATCAGTGGGAAAAACGCTAAGTAATATAATTTGTTTTACTTTATCTACCACCAGCAAACGTCATCTTCGTGTTTAAAAGTATAAATACGACGCATTTAACAGTATCGTGAACTACTTTTTGAAAATTTTAGTAAAGACAAAAAAAATAAAAGTAGAAAACAACGTGTTTATTCTCCTGCACGAGCTTTATTAGGCAGCAAGACTTTTCCTGCAGTGTAATTAATGGACGAAACTATTATTTTCCGCGGGAGGGGAATGTGTAGATTAGGACTAAGATTATTTTTTTCAGATCAGATACTCTAATTTTGTATTACAGATCTGTTCCAAACTACAATTCCAACCCAAACGGAGAGATTAGGGTCTTTTTTGTGTAAAGCACACTCTTAAGACGTATCTTAATGAGTCCAAGAGATCTGCTTTAAATCATCCGCTTGGGCCACCAAGAGAGTTCACGGGCAGGTCGAGCATTTAAGTTATCCAAAAGGATTGCAAAACCGATCGGTTACCTGGGCACTTCTGGGGTTTATATTGAATTACTCGCATTTTTCTCCCCCGGCACCATCTGGACATCCATATTAATATCTCTTGACCTTTCCAGAGTCGTGCATGTGCATTTTCAACATTGAAGTGTCGAATGAAACGCAGCACACTCCCAATTAAAACATAACTTATAAATTTAATTTGGGGAGAATCAAGGACCCCCATGACAATGCTAGGATCATGGAGGACATTCAACCATAGATAGTAACCAAAAGGGTTGTCGAACATGCAATACCACCGACCGGTATGCAAGTCTGTGCTAACCCAAAGCTGTTATCAAATTGTTAGGATATCATTGTCCATTGAATGAAAATGGACACAGCTTTGAAGAAATGATGATGGCCTAAGCCTATTGAAGAAGTATTACGTTTAACTGTTCAACAAATGTAAGAGTCGATTCAATAAGAGGTTACGCATTGCGTCGTTTTGAAAAGCACTGTTACACTATTCATTATTCAGTAAAAACCCTTTTCTCTGAAATCGAAAGATATCGACTTTTTCAAACGCACATTTCACAATTATTCAGAGCCCTACACTCAATATTATTTTCATATCTATATGCTTTTGCAATGTCCCTCCGACAGTGGAAATATAAATAACACTTTCAAGTTCGATTTGGAGTCCAAACAAAACAACAACGAACCGGTCAAAAGTGGGTGTATCGGGAACGAACAAACACAACCACATTCAGAACTCTAAAATTAACGTCGGACCCAGAGCACTGTTCTTAAACATGGCGGTCACGTTGTTATTTAATATCCATATAAACACCGTCGCAGTAATCACATCTTGCTTAACATTGTATTCTGCAGTGTTTAAACAAGAACGTTTTTTTTGGGGGGGGGGGGGGGTTAACCGCTGGGTCTAAAAATCTTTAAACATTTTTAAATATGCCTTATGTGTCTTATCACAAGAAGACATTTATTCTTAATGGTGCTAATATATAAATATATATGGTCAAAAATCTAACAACCAAATAAGGCTCAACTGGTGCAATTGTTGTTGACCCTGACAAAAATATCAATAAGTTAACAATTTTCTGTATTGGCTAATATATTCATTTAGGAAGTGCTCCGAGAATTAAAATAAAATATTTAAGACCTGCAATGACCCATTCAGCAAACACCTGGCTAAGTTTGAAAACATGACTGGCCCGGCATTCCTGTTGGAGGCAATTAAACACGTCAACCTTCTACTCGTCGGGGTCTGCATCTGGCGGCTTAGGGTTTGGAAAAGACGCGCTAATTAGGTAAAACTGGCACTTCTCCGTGTGACCCGCTGAGACCCTTGGCAAGCTGCTTAACATCATTAGTTAAACAATTAAGACGTGTGAATGTAAATTAACGACCCGCGGATGTCCCGAAAGGCCTGACAGACACACAGAAACCCATTATCTTGTTGTATTTGTTATGATCTCCTTGGCGAGGCGCGGTAACCATGGCTAAAATTCACAACAGCAACCGTAATAACTCACAACGGCTACTGCAAACAAGTGGGCCTATATTGCATTCAAGTTTACTCGTTGAATGGCTTGAGGCCAGAACCGAGCAAGTGTTTCATTTTATTTTTATTTTTAAGTTGAGAAATGTAGTAGCAAGTCGTCCTCCGCATTTTTACGAGAGTTTATTACAGGGATGAAGCCAAGGAATCAACATTTATTTTATTTATATTTTTATATCAATATAATGGGGGTGGTTTATCCATTCCTATAAGCTGTGTGACAATGCAAATGTCTGACCAAATTGCAGGAAATCGGATCCGCATTTGTCCCAGATTAGTGAAATACATAGCTATATTATGCTTGCCCGAGGAATACTGTCGAAATGGAAAGGAACCCCAAAAGGAAACGGACCCCCCCCACCCCATCCACCCCCCACCCGTCGCGCCGAGACAGAGTAGTTGTAACTTGTCGTGAGGAGAAAAAAGATTACACGGCCCTGAAACTTAATGGGAGGCGGCTGCTCTGACCTTTGCCAGTCACATGTCTCACCCACTATGGTTGTTGGTATTACTTCTCTTTCCAGCTGGTCTGAGTACTGAAAGCCCCGGGCACCCCGTCAGGCCTTGGCACATTAAAAAAAATAATTGTCTTCCAAGAGCAACCACAATGACGGCTGAGGGAGGTGAGACCTATTAACCGCAGCCAGTAGACTTGGCTATTGTTTTATGCTAGAGGCGTTATAGCTCCGTTATATACCAGTCTGCATATCCACTTAATGAGATAAGTCCTTTCTTATCCCGAGTTTTAACACGATCGCTGCTTTGGTTAGCGCATGTGCCTCGCCGATCTTATTGTAATCGTCTGGAAATCCATAGTGCAGTAACCAGGCTGCTCGAAAATACCACTGCGATCGAAAACACGTCGTTGTTTCTGTAAATGAGGAGGATGCGCGTGGAAGTTCTTTACAATATGTAAGTGCATTTAATACATTTTCGTTTGAGATATACACTGATCACCTGCACATTGTTGAACTATATTGTTGGATTTGACTATTTTGTCCTACTTTTCGTGTGTTTTTGCCTATTCCTAAATTTAAACTAAAAGGTAGGCTAGTATTTGGTATAATATTAATAAAACGTCATACCGAATGGTAGATCTGACTTCCAAATATGTTAAAATACCTTTTAAAATGTTGTTTAATAGCTACTAGTATTTATCCAATGTAAGAAATTCATAGTTTGTTACCAGTATAACAAAAATGTATTTGTATTGGTGAATTTGAAAATGGCATGAACGATATCCGATAGTTGTAGTGTATCATGATGTCCACACGGTGGCAGCAGTAACTTGTTATTCACACAAGCAAATCACGAGCGTGACCTTTCAGATGACCCGCTACCTTTGCATTTTTAAATAATATTTTGTTGTACTAATAACGGGTTGTTAGAGTAAAATATTTAATTGCACTGCCAATTTTTGTAATTTTATGTGACCAGAAAATGTTATTTTATAAATAGTTGTGATCAAATTTAGGTGGGTAGGTCATACTGCTTTATCTCAGGTTGGACGGTTATACTTAAATATTATTCATGATGGACATTGCCAGAAGCTTTTGCCCATACAAGCATTGTCAGTGGAGAAAGATGCAGAACTTATTGAATATCGCGATGTTCACAAGTTGTATAATCTAAACGTCAGTCCAACATGGAAAAAAGCCAATGAATGCGCTCGACTCGGTGACGCATCAGGCACTGGTGCCCGCTCGGTGACTTCCTGTCCCGAAGCAAACTGCCCTTTCAGTGAACCCTGGATAAAGACTTGAGCTGATACGCGAGTCTCGTGGCTTGTATAGCAGTACACCCAGCAATACAGTTCCAGGGTTTTTTTTTATTTACGCCGCTATATTACCTAAATTATAAGAGGTTACCTAAATATATTACCTAAATTATAACTGTTCGTGAAACTATTTTAAAGGGCTACATTTTTCATAATAGATAGACGCACTTGTTGGAAGGAAGTAGTAGTTTTTAGATTGCGTTGGAAGATCGGTAGTTGTGGAATATAATTGCCTGTAGTTATAATGCGATTATGACTTGTCAAATAAACAAATGTAAACCGTCCATTGACAGAAAATGGATTATAGTTGACATTCATTTCAATGGGCTTTATTTAGACTTGCGTAAAATAACCTTTTTGCGTTTAGAAATGTCTTTGTATGACATATATGGAAACTTAAAATAGAACACGAAGCTAATGATACTGAGGTTTCAAGTGGTTACAGTATAATGCAGTCTATGACATAGGCCTATATAAATTATCCAGTCAGAATTCACAATGAGTAGATAAAAATATTTTGGTAAAGTAAGAAAGTAGGTTCATTTTAGATGCATATAGTATTAATACTATTTGAAGCAAATTTTCTCTTTTACATTTTCAGTGAGTGGTAGCATTTGAAACACGCACTTATATAACTTAAAAAAATTCTGACACTGAAGAATAAAATAAGTAATTTAAAGAATAAAATGCCTTAAAATTTTCAGTCCCCATATGTGTTTGGCGATTAAAAAATAAAGACCCCCGTGTTTACATGAATACTGTCTACTTTACTGGCCATTTGTTCTAATTATGCGTTTGGCATGAACGCAACTGCGCCTCCTTTTTAAAAACCAACACATGCCGATTAATACGTTAAGATTTCTCAACACTTGACATTTCTGATACCGATTAACTTTCCAAAGCATGCAACTGCGAGCAATTTACACGACTAAGCCCTGATACCGAAAGCGCACTACCCTGTGTATAATCTCACCTCTCGGCCCCCATTCGACCCAGCATAGCCAGACCGGGCTGGCTACATGCCAAACCATGCGTATTATTAGAAGCGGATGTGGTTTATAAAAAGGCTTGGTTCAAAAAGAAAAATCGCAAAATTAGACATATTGCACAACACCTAGGCTGCAAAAAAACCCATTATAGTTAATCTTTGAGTACATCGTCATCCATTTACGTTTGCAGATGAGTCCTGTGGAAACCACAATACAATTTGTCTAACAGTCCTGTTTTCATATGCGGTGGACTGAGTACAATGATGTTTCTGACATCAGCACGGGACTGCAATATCTTTATGAACCGTGGAGGATTACCTACTATTATCGAGGATGTTTTCAAAACAAATGACGCTATACTGTGAAAATCTGACCTAAGTGTTTTGGGACCAAATCAAAACCTTTTTCAACCCTCTAATCGTACTTCACACAACTATATTTAATTGCGTTTTAATTTTTTTGTAAGTATTTTATTTCTTATACTCATAAAAAAAACAACACTATTAAATATGGTTTTGTAAAGTGCGATTAGTGGGTTGGCAAAGTTTTGATTTGGTCCCAGCCTAAATTTGCTATAACGATGAGAAAATCATCGAAAGCTTTCGACTTCTAAAACCAAATGCATTAGAAAAAGACATTTAAGGGATTGTTCAATGCCAAACAATCCCAAAACCTTAGAACTGATGAGCCGCAACTTGACTTTTAGCGTACTCGTCAAATATTCACACTTGATGTGACCATGGCAATATTTATTACTCACAGGGAAACAAATTAAAGTCATCACAATTGCTGTAATCTCGCCTTTCAAAACCAATTCGTCCTCGGAAAATGTGTTGTAACTCAAGGCACAAAAGCTATTCACAGCAATACACTTTTTGGCTGATCCCAAATAAACATCTAGCCTACTTTCAGTTCTGTGGTTCACTCTCGCCACTTTTGATGCTTGCAATTCTTAAAACGATTTTAATTAATTAAAAATGAGTAGGAAATTTACAAAATTCCAGGAGAGTTTTGAATTATGTGCCATGAATTAACGATTTAATTTCAATTGTGTGGACTGCTATACAATAAAACATTACATCATTGCATACATCATAATGTTACATTACGTCATTACAAATAATAATATTTAATAGAATATCTTTTTTTTAAATATGGTAAATGTATTCAGTTTTTAGTTAAATTATGTAACAATTATACTGGATCCATTTTATATATATGTAAAATTGCGTTAAATGCTGGAAAACAAGTAAACCACTAGAGTTCCTGGTACGCTTGAAACATTTAACACTAAAA